>VWZX01009007.1:1961217-2123999 GCA_013399015.1 Galbula dea | reverse complement strand
GGCCGGGGGAGGGGAAGGGGAGGCGGAGGAGGAGGAAAAGGAGGGGATGGAGGAGGAGGGGGAGCCGCCCGCGCTCTGCCCGGCGGGTCCCGGGAAGGCAGCAGTGCCGGCCTGGGAGCCGAGTCGGAAGGAGAGGACAGAGCCGAGGGGGAGGAGGGTGTCGCTGGGTCTCGACTCCTCCTTACGCGCTGGGTGCCCGCTCAGCTCCCCGCAGCCATCGGGAAGCGAGAGCCTGGGCGCGGCTAACCTCCCCACTTCCCCCCCTTCNCCCACGGCACCGCCCCACACTACCCTACCCTACCCCCACCGACGGCAAGCACAGGCCTGGCCCCGACGGGAGACCTGCCAGCACGGCCGGGAGGGGCCGCGGCCACAGTGCGCGCTCCCGGGGCGGGCAACGCCCTTCCCGTCAGTCAGGCCCGCAGGCGGCGGGAAGGGGCTGCGCGCGCCGGCGCCTCTCTCCCTCCTTCCCGCCCACCGTGGCCTGGGTCGGGCTCGCGCTGAGGCGCTTCCTCCCAGAGCGTGAACAAAGGCCGCGGTCGGGAGGTGGAGAGTTCGCCTCTGCCCTGCCGCGCCCAGGCCTCGAATGAGTATGTGAAAGCCTGGAATGAACAAAAGAAAAACAGGCCCGAAAACAGATCCCTCCATCCACACATACGTACGGCGTTATTTAAGTAGAGAATCCCCACAGAGAGAGCAGGGATCGAAGAGCAGATAGACCGCTGTGAGACCATGCAAGAACTCTGGACTGCTGAGGTGAGGGATGAGGGCCGGAGGCCCTAAAACGCTAATCCAAAAGGGCTAGAAAGCAAAAAATGCCATCATAGTACCCTTTCTCCCTCAGGAACTTGTCAATGAGTGACAGTTCGAGGGTTAGCAAGCAGAAAATACTTTCATGTTACCATCTTTACCTCAGGAACTTGACAGCAAGTGATACAGTCCTGTAGGCTTACAGGTTCTTTTTCCCAGCAGCACTTAAAATGGTCTTGCACAGCCAAAGTCACCTGTAAGGGTACTTAGACAGCCAGAGTTTCCAGAGCCTTCTTTTCATACTCTTCTCACAGAATGAGCATCTGTCACTGCTCCAGAAGACACTGCAGAAAAGAGCAAATTAATTAAAAAATAAGAGAACTTCAAAAAACAATACAATTTCTGTTTTACAGACTGGGCCTCACATAAGCCAGGCAGAACAGCTGTTACCAAGATGGAACCCCACTACACCAGCAGTCACATACTAAAAAATTACTACTTAGTAATGGAAAGTAAGTGTCTGTACAGTATTGCACCACCTTTTCTCCTATCAACTGTCTAAATCTGGGGGGAGTTTCCCCCTATTTGTTTATCCTTTGTGAAGAGGTGAGATTACCTTGCTACCTAAGTAGGTTTACAATAAAACATAGAAAAAATGCAAATTTTGAATTAAAAACATATCCAGAAAGAGTATGTTGTAATAAAACTTAAAACAAAACAGGTTAGACACCAACACTTTTTCTACAAACTCCCCCCTCAGTAGTCGCTTACTTCTCCAGAACTGAAAACAAACTGTTAAGTGCCCTCATGCTTCTGGGAAGGTAGGTGTGGTTACCTGTAATTACTAAGGGAAAACCAGGTTTGCCAATTAAACTCCAGGAAAGTGGGTTGGCTATTATTCAGTGAGTGGCCTATTACTTAGGTTGTCTGTTAGAAATAACTATTAGGTCCTCCTGTGGTTAAGCCTTTGTTTTATAATAATCAAATGTTTGTTTTTAAATAGCCTATATGCTGTGCTAAAACTTTTACTCCTCACCCAAATAACAAAATAAGAAATATACTGAAATTAGAATAAAGGATTATTGAATTATAGTCCCAAATTCCTTATATTCTGTTCAGTAACCATTAGGAAATAACTTCTGTTTCACCCCTGAAAGAAATATGCATGTGTGTGCCTCATGGACAAGAATTGCCCAAATTAAAATCTGTGATGTGTGATCCCCACAGGCTGAGGATGTTCTTTAGATTTGGGCTAGAAATTCATCTCGCATTCCTGTCTGCAAAATACTGATTAAGTGTAAGTACCTAAGAAACACCACAAGTTTATTGGACATTTGCAAAGTTTCCTAGAGATTTCAAAAGCACTTACACACGTTACTGCAATATTTAAGTCAAAAAGTCTCAAGAGAGATTTGTTGTAGGCAAGTTGCATGGCTGTTTAATTTTTTTGAGTTAGAAATTGCTTTTGTGCATAGCAGATGTTAAAATGCCCTTTTGAGGATGCACCACAATTTGCATGGCATAGAATGACCACTTACTACATGAGGAGGGGAAAAAAGTGTGATATAGAAAGGATTAAGAAAAGGAAAAGCCTTGTTTTGCTAAGAAAAATTCATAAGTCCTATGAGATCTTGTGAAAAGCTTCCACACATGCCAGGACTAGGTCAGCTGAAGCAAAAATAATTTTTCTTGTGAAGCTTGGGTTAGATCTAAAGAAAACCTCTTTTGGAAGCAGGTTGCTCCATAGCTCTTAGTTGCAAAATTTCTTGCACCTTTTCCTCAACCAGCTGATATTAACCCCTTTGTAGAGGGCCCACTGAATTCAATGAATCTTGAGGCATTTTCAATGTGTTTTCAGTGTGTTTCTTCAGCTGTGATGACAAAACTATCTGGAATCTGCCATACCTGGTATGCTACTGGAACATCTGTTTTTGCAGCCTGCTCTGCCATTCAAAACCAGCATGCTACAGCACCACAACTGGTGGTCAGGCTGTGAGAAGTCATTGTTTCAAACCCTTTTGTGGAATGCAAAGAAATTGGTTGTTAAGGCTGTCTCAGTACGACTGTGATACTTTTCCAGATGGGAAACAGTTATCCCACATATAGTTTTATACTTTCCCCAACTCCTGATTAATAGGGCATCTGCTTAAACAGCTAATGACTGCATACTCATCCAAAGCTGCTCTCTAGCTTTCAACCTCCAGGCTCTGCTTTCACTCTTACATGTGTGTTACTGTCATCAACAGGTAAAAATGAAGGCTAAAAGGAAGTAGGTTTTCCTGTGGGGATACCTAACCTACAGCTATAAGCGCAACAAAGGGCATTGTTATAATAATCTTACAAATTAGATTGTACAGTGTATGTGTGTACACATATATATGTAAATACTGAGAGTCTTTACAATATTTGTGAAATACTGACCTAGGAATCTTGACAACCCTAAATACCATTTTTATTCCTTCATATGCAAAAGCCTTGCACTGTGTCAGAGAGATGAGGTCCTTCCAGAAAGCAGAAGTCCTGGAATGTTTCCTACATTCTTCTCACTTATGTATCATGGTCATCAGATCTGTAAAACTTTGTCTCATATCTGCAGGATGCCACACAATGAAACTCAGTGGCTCAGCCATGTGTGTACCGTTCAGACATCTCCTCTTGAGAGTCAAAAACCTTCAATCAAATGTGCAGACTAGACAGGTTGTGTTAATGCACTGCTTTAGGAATCCCAACCACACTTTCTGTCAGATGTGTGGCTGTGTTTTTAATAGAAAGGCAATTAGGAATACAGACCTGGAGGGTATAGTTGTATTTTGGATTCCAGTAGCTCAGAGGACAAGTAACCATGCCAGATGATATCATTTGAAAGCTGTGGAAACTTCACCTTAAAATTAGTTAATTTTTTCCCTTTGCTAAAGGATCAAGATTGTTCCTTAAAGACAATAAGTAAAAGCATCCTGAATAGAAATACTCAGTGAGGCCAAGCAGAACAAAAAGTAGGAGTAACTCAGTCTCCTTAGTTACATTCTGCATTCTCACAGGTTCTTTCAGTGTGCCTATTACTATGGAACAAAAGAGTTATTTTAAGTGAATTCTGAGAACAAAGCATAAAATTAGAAAAACCCCTTTAATCTGAAGAGAATATTTGACAAGGTTTTAAGGTAGAGGGAACTAGTTTTGAAAGTCTTGGTATAATTTAGGACAAAAAGCAGGAAAACCCATATACTTGAGTTTCATAACTAATACAGTCTTGGAACATGACATTGAACTTCCTTCTTGCAGTATGGACTAGAATGGTTTATCCCTGAAAGGGAGTCAAGATGTGTGTTCACATATGTGCACACAACCAACTGCACTCCTGTAGGTCTTCCTTTAAGTAAGTAAACTTTTAAGTAACATTTCAGTTGCAAGAATGCTGATTAAGAAGTTTGAGTAAAAGCTTAAAGCCTAGTATTTCCCCATTCAAAGGGACTTTCCCCAGGGGGATCATTGTCTTGTTGAGCAACTAACAGAAAAACAACTGATACCCTGGAGATGCTGAGAGTTTAGAATCCACATTGAGAATTCAGCCTAGCTACTAAACTTTCCATGATATCAGAAGCCTCAGACCGGCAGTGAAGTTTTCCTAGGAGAAATATCTTCAAGTACAACAAGGAGTATGCTTACCTAGCTCTGTGTCAGATTCCTACAGAAGATTCTTCCATCCCTGACATAGCAGTTTCAGAAAGCAGACACAAATGTGTGTCCTAGTGAAACCATGACCAAACATCGGAGTGACTGATGGCAGCATTGTTCTTTCAAAAAGCCTCACCTTATTTCATTGCTGCAGTTGAAGGAGAGCTTCAGTACTGCAGCAGATTCCAGGATCCAGAAAACAAAAACTGCATTCATAAAGCAAAAATATTTGGAATCAGGAGACTTATACCGCTGTCTGTAAAGAATATGTTTAGTCAAACAAAGCCTATTTGTGATACAGGAAAGGGATAAGGCATGCTTAGAAAGTTCAGTAGTCATTAATTTAGTCACAATAGGTAATAAAATTAGTAGATTTGGTAATGGTTACGTCCTGTACTTCAGAAGTGTTTATTTGGGAAAGTGTGGGACTGAGCAAAATAATGATGAAAGGTAGACTGAAAAATAGGTAGCCTTCTGTCATCCATATCAAGCAAAACTGGCAAGTGAATTCAGCCTAACCTCTGTTCTTGCAGTGAGAACTCAAAGAAAAAAAAAGGCATGTGAATCTTATTATTTCAGAAGCAGCTCCAGAAAAATCTGCGTGAATGTTGTATAAGGTGTGTAGGGGTTATTCATGGACTGTGTGACAGTGTAGGCTCTGAAGATGCAAAGTGGTTAAATAACACGGCTGAGCATGAGGTTGAGAGAGGAGCAATAGGAATCACCAGACATCAGGTCCCATGGTGTATGGTTTTAATTATGTGCTGTGCTGGTCTTGGACAGGAAAGGACTGCATAGAAAACCTAGAGGAGAAAATTGGTTATAATGCTACATTAAACCACAACCTGAGCAAGCTAAATTAAACAGCGATTCCAAGAAAGACCTGCATATTTTATTTCCTTACTCACTGGAGCAGAAGGAATTAGTATGAGAAATTCATGATTATGGGAGGAGCAGAAGGAAGGAAATGTCTTTATAGAATTGAGTTCCAAAAAACCAAGCTAGTGGAATCAAAAATGTCAGCATTCAGGACCCCTATCTACCTTGCTGTTCAGTGGCTGCTAAAAATAAAAGGACATGCATCAAAGGTCCACGCTTCTTGTATTGACGAAAATTCATATCTTCTTTGAAGAAGAGGATAGGGTGAGTCTCCTAATTTACAAAAAGAATTTTCTTGTGCCCTCTGAGGTTCTGTTACAGTAAATCCCAATTTTCAAACCACTTGTCAGCAAAGATCCCAATTCTGCAAAACCCTTTTTTGTGAGCACCTGTTAGGAAAAAACAAACAAGCCACAAAGAGGTGCTTATAAGACTCGTGTTTCCAAGCAACAAAACAAAACAAAGTGAAAAGTCTCTCAAGCCACTACCCAGGGGAACTGACAGAGATAGTTGCCTAGTTAGTAGTCTGATTTGCAAAGGCCAAGCACTATTATTCCAAGAGTTCATAGGAGATTTTAAGTTGCATGAACAGACAATATGCAGGAGTTTTAGTCCTGTCTTAACAGCCAGAATTTCACTGTGCACACTTGAATGCTTAAGCTGGTTATAAAGAAAACCCAAACAACCAAGAGGAAGTATTGTCATGAACGGAGAGGTGAGCATATACTCCAGCCTTACTTTCCGTGGGCTGGGCAGCTTCAATTACTCAGCACTGGGTAAAAATGAACATGCATGTTTTCTCATAACTTTATTTATAAAAGCAGTAACTTAACTTTTCATTTCACTCCACTTTTCCCCCAATATCCACAAATTGTCTTGATACAACAAGCCAATTTTTGTGTGTTGAAATCCATAAAATGTACTTTTGGGTTTTAGGTGCTGACTTGCATTTCTTAGGGAAATAACCCCACTGACAACACTGGAAATAAGCTGTGGTCTGTGCTGGTTTTATATACAGTATAGACCATTCCATACTGTACATTTCAAACACTGTATTTTAGCATCTCCTTGGTGCTAGCTATTGCTTATGGACATTGCCATTTACTTTAAAGGAAACATAACTTCAGTTTTCTTCTTATCCATCCTTCCACTATCTTTATAACTCTTCAGCTCCCTCCAGGGATGTCAATACATGGTTTTCTATCTTAGCTAGTTACCTTGTTTAAAGAAAAGTCCATTTACTGTTAGTCCTGCCTGCAGAAGAGTCTTGGTGATAGTCCCCCAGTATAACACAAAATAAATGGGTTATGGCTGCTTCAAGATGGGCTTGAAATTCCAGAGTGGGACTCTATGATCTTTTGAATTTTATTCTTGGCTTAGCTTTGGAGGCTGATTTGAAATGAATTATTTAACTCCTTTGCTTTATATGCACCACTGGGAAGTGGACACAGTAATACACAAAGGTATTGCCCAGCTTAATCCAGTAACACTTCCTTGGATTGGAAGAGATGAAGTTGCAAGTGTTGTTGCTGCTGTTACTGAGTTCTGTTTCTCAGCTCTGGAAATAGGATTCAAAATTCATTGGCAGGGAGATGGGATGAGAAAAGTTACAATCCTTCTCCTGTATTTTGTAAGATTCACACGTGGAAATATCTGTGTGTGTTTGAGCTGGCAGGAAGTTTCTCTTTTGGGAAGAATTAATGTTTTAGTAAATAAGCAGCAAGCAAAACTGAGTTTTTATACAAAGACGCGTAATGGAAAAAAAACAAGCCCCTCTACATGTATATTTTTGTTTAGTCAAGTCACAATATTTATTGAAGAAATAATTTTGATGGGAAATATTTTGATAAACCTTAAAACACTAACAGATTTGGACCAAGAAATTCTAAAGGGTCAAGGCACACACAAAAAACACTGCCCTCCAAAAACCTGCAACTTTTAATTTACTGAACAAAATAGTTGGAGAACTCATTATAAGTTCTATTTGTATGTGGTTCCTGTGTGTTAATTTTTGATGCTTGGTTAAAGACATTTTTACTTGAGAACTGTAACAGCTGGAAACCAAGTTTAATATTGTACTGTGGGCAACATGCTGACAAATTTCTTACCTACAAAAGCTCAGCAACAGAGCTGTAATATTGCCTATGTGTGTTTAGGCTGTTATATTACTGATGTGTATTCTGCTAATCCAATAAAACATAAAGACCATTGTATCTTCTGTGACTTCTACCACACTGGTACCACCAGGGATTTGCACTTGTAATATAACAGTAGCAGAACAATCTACAGAATTGTTGATGTGTCCTATTTTGAGGTAATGGATCCTAGCCTGCAAGTAAGTAAAACCCCCCACTAACTTAAGTAAGTCCTGAAAGCTTTAGAACCTCCTAGAAAAGATTCAGCATTATGAAAGACTGACATATTAATGTGCTGTTCAGCACTTAATTAAAAATGTTTTAAAATTGTGATAATTTCAAACAAGTGAACTTACTGCAATGTTTTGAACAGCTTGGATTGCTGGATAGTACTTAAAGAATAATTGTTTCCTTTGAATTTAGAAGTAATCAAATGGTTCCATTTCTTCATGTTCCTACCTCTTGTTTAGTTTTTTAGTCCTATGGATTATGTGCTGCCATCATAATGTACCTACAGATGATATAGCTTGCAATGGACTTATAAAGAACACCTTAGAGAATAAAGAACCTGAAAAGCAAGTCCTATCACTAACACTTTATAGTACTAGAAATATAAAAAGTGAATGTACTTGTCACCATTTAAAACCTGAGTCTGTTCTGAGTTTCTTTTTTTCTTTTACGATCAGATTGGTCCCTTTCAGTTTTTGCATCTCCACACCGTGCTGTGTTGGGGTTTATAGCCTCATAAGAAGTGTAAGACAAATGAAGATGAATGACATTTTTAGTCCTTTTAATAAAACCTCTTTCCAATTCCAAAATTGACAGTGGAGTCACAGCTAAAAGCACTGTGGTTTAGTAATATGCACTAGTCAGCAGGTATGCATCTAGATACAGCATCACCCTTTGGCATTTGTTATTGACAGAACTGCTATTCATTATTTATGAGTCTCTGTTACTTTGAGTGTTTGAATGTGACTGAAGCTCAACGATCCTTTTTGTATTCTTTTTTCTTGTATGAAAAAGCAGGTGACATGGTATGGATTTTAAATGCTCACTGCATTTGGCATTGAGCTGACTCCCCTTTGTATGCTTTCAGATTTTGACTTTCTGCCAGCCTTGTGGTAGGCTGCATGTTAATAACGTATCGCATAAGAAAGTTGTCAAATACAACTCCAGGGCAGTGTCCTGCTCTGTCCATATGGATGCATTAGCTTAGTTTATTTTCAACCACAGAATCTCCAGAGTTGGAAGGACCCACAAGGATTATCAAGTCCAACTCCTGTCTCTGCACAGGTCAGCCCCCAAAATTACACTGTGTGCCCGAGGGCCTTGTGCAAATACTTCTGGAATTCTGTCAGCCTTGGTTCTGTGACTATAAAGTACTTGCTCTGCCTGTGCTACAGCTAAAAGCAGGATCTGTGTACTCCTGCCAGCATATGTATGGCAGTTAGAGAAGTGAGGGGAGATCTTAGGAACAGAAAGATTCAATCCAAGGCAGCTACAAGAGCTCTCTGGCTGTACACCCCTCAGAACAGGCTGTATTCAGGATCACATGATGAGCTGTTCAGGCCTCTCTCCCCTGTTGATACCACAGCTGTAGGGATGCCTATTCTAGCCACACTGCTGAAAGGTGCTGAAGCAGGTGCTGCTGCTGTTGTTCTCCCCAGTATAGCATGTTCTGTTCTGGAGGTAGGTTAGTGATGGAATAAACTATGCTTGGTAAAGCTTAGTCATACACACTCCACAGATACAGTATGCTGGGTTTGTTACACTAAGAGAACATTTTGCAGGGAATATACACATTGTACACTGAAACACCAGTAGCACAGCCACACATCCCAAGGATAGCTCAGTGGGCAAATTCCAGAACTGAAGTCATCATAAGCTACATCAATGCATTGCAATAGTTCCATTTAGCCCTGGTGTGCAGTGCTTCACTACCGTGGCCCCTGTGATCCTAGTGAGGATCTTTACTGGTACATATATACCATAAAATGGTGCTAGTTTCTACAGACCTAGATCAGAGGTCTTTAACACTGTGTCACACTTTAAACATTGACATTTTCCTACCATACTTAACATGCACTTCCAGAGCTTTATTATAATGTAGTTTGTTTTGGTTTTCTACCTGTTCCAGTTTGAGGCTCATACTGGAGAACTGGACTGACTGGTCCTCAGCCTGGAGTCCAGCAAGTTGTTTTTAAAGAGCACTGAAGCCTAGGAAGCTAAATTAGCCTGTTAAAATTAGTGATAGCTTAGGTGTTGACTTGACATGTGTCTGATTTTCCATAGTTTTTCTTACACTGCAGATGTAGCACATTTACATCATGACTAAATTCTCCATTATCATCAGAAATAGTGGATATTCCAGGGATTAAGTCTAATCATTAAGAGCCACTGTCTTCCATGCTGCTTGTCTCGAGCACTTCAGCTGTAGGTAGTAGCTACTCTAGAGTCTTTGAGTTTTCACTCAGCACAGGCAAGGCTTAAATATGTTCCCTGCTATTCTGCATATAAGGAGGTGGAGGAAGGAAATCTGTAGAGGAAGCTAAACTTCTTGTGCCAGAGATTTTACACTGGAGCCTTCCCTGAATTCAAGACAATGTAGCAACAGCTTAAAATATGAATCACCAGAACTGCAGCCATGCAGGATTTGAAGAAAAACCCTTCTGCATCCACACCTAGGGTTTCTATAAATTCATAAAGAACAAGCAAAAGTTTTGAATTTAGCAGTTGCCTCTTCCATTCCCCCACCCTATCTCCAGACTGATAAGAAAATCCCTCTTTTTTTAGTTTCATTTCTCTGAATATTGTTTCAGACTTGTGAAGTAGCAAATTTGGGCATCTGTACTGATCATGGGTACATGGTTAAGTAACTGCACCAACTGAGATACAACAGGAACAGGCACCAAAGGGCCATCTCAGAGGACTAGGTCTAAGCAGAAAAACGGAGGAGGTGAGGAGTAAGAAGGGCTGTATTTAATAGAAGTATCAACTGATTAGACATATATACTTACAGTTTTATGTTTCATAATTATAAATGGATGAAGAAATCAAACTAATCCCACAGATGCTCAAACTATCCTTATCTTGATCCTCCCCCCGTTATTTAATTATGTTAACGTGTTACCTACCATCTTGCATACCAATTAAAGGATTAAAGCTTAGAGATTTGGAGGTATAAGTTTTGTACCTACTATAGTAGAATATGTTAAGAAATAGAGAGGTGGGAACTGATTAGAAACTTTGATGTTTCTTTATTATTATAGCAGTAGGTCTACACTATTACTAGCTACAATTCACGTAAGAACACAAGAGCAAATACTGATAGGAACCTGTGGGAGCAAGGGCATGCTCTGATGAAATATGATTCTCTTGTTGGTGACAATGAGACAAACTAGAGAAAGGAAATACCTCTTCCTTTTTCTGGCCTGGAAAAGCATTATTCCTTATGTTCTTTTTTAATCCAGGCAATTTCCTGTACTTCTAAAACATGGTCTCCCACAGGAGGGGTGTTTATATAGCATCTTCCACCCAAAAGCACTGTGCAAAGCAGTAAGAAGATTGCATTTATTTTTCCTGCTTTCAAGTAGCTTATCCATTTCTGATTAAGCATTTCATGTAGATGCATCTCCTCTTTCTCCTCTGCTCTTTGTCCAATTTCACCTTACCAGTTTTCTTATCACTGGGACACAAATCAGCAGCCTACTGAGCTAACCACTGCAATCACAAGTTCGCGTTGAGCTCTCACTGTATGAGATCATGCAACACCAGTCTAAGTAGTGCAATAAAAACCATTGCATAGGTAGCACCAGCAAAGCACGAGGAGGTAGAGAGAGCCATTAGGAATCTGGCTCACATGGCATTTCCCATAGTCTGCTTTATGCAGCACTGCTCTAGGCCCACATTCAGTAGAAATGTACTAAATAGCACAAATTCTGGTGAAATTCCTGAACGATTTAGACAAGTTGGACAAAAGATGAGATTAAGTATTTTGATGATTAAGGGATTGAAGCATCTGACATATGAGGAGAGGATGAGCAAGCTGGGCCTCAAGTAGAGACAGTTCAGGAGGGATCTTATCAGTGTGTATAAATACTTGATGAGAAGGTGTAAAGAAGACAGTGATAGACTTTTACTAAGGGTGGTCAGACACTAGACCGGGTTGCTCAGAGAAGCAGCAGCATCTCCATCCTCAGAGAACTCAAAGCCAGACCGGACAGTGCCCTGAGCAGACTGTTGACCCCCTACCGAGCAGGAGGGTTGAGCTAGATATGTCTGAAGGTCCCTTCAAACCTCTGTGGTTCTGTAATTGTTTACCAATGGAAAATAGAGGCAAAGATATTGAAAGTGGTACCTGTATAGATGCCCAGGATATCTGTGGTAGAGCTGGAGTCCGTCTCACTCTAGGATGTTTCTTGATTGAAAGATAGCCCTTCCCATTATCACAGATGTTTTCTTGAATACAGCAGAACATAAGATATTTTATTTCCCATACAGCCCAAGGCAGTTGAATTTCAGTATTTTACAGTAGGTGTGGGGGACCTTTTATCAAGATGAAAAAAATCTACTCCATATGAGCAATTTCAGAGTAAGGAATAAAAGTGTATAACGTTTTTTCCTCAAAAAACCCCAACCTTCTCACAAGATTTAATTGACTTTGGATGTGCTGCCTTCCAGCCCCGTGTCCGAAAAACTGCCAGACACGAGGCCACTGGGGCTCACTTCTGCCATCTGGTGGGCGAAGGCAGTTTAGTCAAAGAAACAGCGCTGAAGGGACGAGTTCTCCAACCACAGATAAATGGTCTGTTTGTTTGTATGGCCTTCTGGCTAGCTAGCTAACTGCAGTTACAGTGCCTTTAAAAAAGGGCTGAAGTGATCCTATGTGCAGTGCAGAACAGCTTCCTCCTACCTTCTTCACAGAACACTAGTGTCTCTCTGACAACTGCCTTTTGACAAGAGGTGCAGCCACCTGGCAAGGTCTGTTCAGGGGTGAAAAGGATTGCATTTCTTGCTCCATGGAGCTGAATAAAGCTTCTTGCCTGGTCTAATCTGATAAGTGTGTAGAGGATGGAAAGCAGAGTACAGAGACTTCTGAACTAGACTAAAAGATGATAGATTACAAAACAAAGGCTGAGTTTCAGCAAGAGAGGAATCGAAGTTATAAAAATTAAGTGCTTGTACAAACTGACAAAGTAGCAGCACTGTTTTGCATGTTTACATCTGAGGTGGCATCTCTCAGCACATTTGATCCCTAGCAGGTCAGCAATCTTGTAAGATAAGTTACAAGACTCCTACCATCATGTCATCAGGCATCCTGTACTGATCCTCAGCCTATCCTTTAAAATTTTCTCCCCTCTGCTCCTTCCTCTAGTTAGGAATGCTGTAATGATGACTGGATTAGGCACCTGAAGTGCTGAGGCTATTTTTAAATCTCACACTCTATTTTTCCCCAGTTTCTTCTCTAGATTTCCCCCTTGGTTAAGAGGGGGAGGGAACAGGGATGTTTTTTCCTCATCTTCATGTCCCACACAGAGTTCATCATGTATATCAGTATTTCATTATGACACTGCAACCCACGCTCACTGTATTCATCAAAAGAATTCTTTGCAAGATAAGGTACTGCTACAGCCCTGTTTTACAGGCCAGGAACAGTGGCCAGCAGAGACTAAGTGACTTTCCTAGTGTCATACGAGAAGTCTGTGGCAGAACAAGTAGCTGAGTTGGGTTTCCCAGGTCAATACATCCACCTTGGGACTACATGTCCTTATTTGCAGGAAGAGAAGTAGCTTATGCCATAAACTGGCAGCATGGAAAGAGAAAAAACATTGCACACAGAAGAGCTCAAGATCAGGCTCTTGGGGTTTGTTTCCTTTTTGTGTTATTTGGGAAAGCAGAGTAAAAATAAAGCATTTTAATACAGATTCAGGCATTTCTAGATTTGAAATAGAAATGTATTTTCTCCAAGTGCCCAAAGTGAGCTTTACTATTCTAAAAAGATGTCAAATATCTCCAAAGGTGCATTTATTTTCCACAGTCCCTTTCCCTAGTGAGATGAAAAGAGCTCTGGCATTTCATATTTTAAATTTTCACTGACCAGAACAAAATGTTTTCCTAGTGATGTGGTTTTGCACCTAAGTTTTTGTTGTTGTTGTTGATTGGATTTAACCTTAGGATGTAATATTTCATAAAACATTTATTGCCTTCTCCATTTTTATAGAGCACAATTCCCCTATGAGACTTTGTTTTCATAGTCTGCTCTGAACACAATTCAAAGGCTTCTCTCACAGTTTGAATTTTAGTTGTGGGTAAAGGAAAGAACCTCTGCTATTTGCAGCAAAATTACTAAATGTCTCCCTAAGCAAAAATAGTTCTAACAGGAAAAGATAATTAGAATTAGAGCCAGGAGACAGCTAAGAGCAAGAATCTGGAAAGTGATTTTGAGAGAGCTGTTTTCTTTGGTAGGTGAGCAGGTTTTGTACATGAGCAGCACATGATGGTCCCACTCATCAACACCAACAAGAGCAGTGATTCTTTTACCTCAAAACCTACATCTGATAAAGCTGAAATGCAGTTAGACGACAAAGGAGCCAAACCTTCTTCCAAGCTATGTCAGACCAGCAAGGCAGACAAAGACAACTGCAAGGCAGAGGAAGAAATGGCTTTTCACTGACTCTTATTGTATGCAGACCCTATTGATGCTTCACTCTGGATGCTGCAGGTTTACCACTTAATACTCTCCAAAGATTATAATGCATCGATTATAAAAGCCATTACAGATGTACCACTTGTATGGTTAACGAGCTTGGCTATAAAGGGATTTGCAACCTGAATTTCAGGACAGAGCCAAGGTATAATTTGCTCTGGGCTATAAAGCCCATGAATTATTGAGGCAATTTATTTCCAAGTCTGCATTTTCATTTTGCACTGAAGTGCTCATGATGAGTTCATGTGTGTGTGAGAGAAGAGAGACGAGACTGCGAGCCGCTGACAGTGATGTAAGCACCAGCTTCTCCAGCACTACATCTCCCCATCACAGGCTCTTTCACATAGCCAGCAAATAACAACAGAAATTAACTGGCAAAACAATCATTTTGGACAAGTGACAGAAGAAAAAATGCATGCTGAACAGTGCCAAATAACCACCAAATTCAAATCACAATTAAAAATACACTTTGGATAATTACAGGGAGGGGCTTTTCCCTTAGAGATGTCACAAAGCTCGTGTTGATGTAGTCAGACTTGAGTGAATCTAGTGATGGCAAAAAACACGAGGCTGACAAATCAGAATTCTTAGATCCTTCATCCAGCAGAGCACAACCTGCTGTGAGACCAAACCTCCCACTTGATATTCTTTTTAAACCTGATTTCTTATGCAAGTGAGGCTTCTTAATCAAAATTACAGGCCAGAAAGTCACTGTCAAATCAAAATCAGTCAAATCTGTGTCATGTCTCCCCTCCTTCCACTCTCCACACTCAGCTAATAATTTCTGAATCCACTGACCAATTTCAGGCAAGGTGATAGAGAACTGCACATTTCAAATATCTGAAGCTTCTAAATTTTTCATGAAAACAGGAGCTGCATAGAGAAGAGAGATCTTTCAGTACCCCCACAGCAAGAAAGACTCCAGCATAAACTCACCATTACTAGGCACTGGAGAATGCTCACAAGAACATTTAAAAAGATCCTATCCCTCCTTTCCCTTTAGCACATTTGGTAAAATAAACACAGAACAACACTATCCAGGTAGGGAGCTTTTGAAAGTATCCTGCTTGTGGTTTGAGCCTCATTAAGATCAACAACAACCAAAGAAAGCTTTCTAGGGCTCTAAAGTCAGATCTCACACCAAGAGGTAAACAGAGGTTTGTAGAACACAAAGCAAAAGTCAAAAAGGAAACTTTTAAGAAAAACAGCAGTAGAAATAAAGACAGAGCATTAATCTCCATTACACATTTTTGGGTTTGCTTAGTGAGTTTTAAAACATCACTTGAACCAAAGAAGTTTATTTTAACTTACTATTCAGTAGAGTTAGGAGCTGATGGTCTCCTCTTCCCAGTCATATTGCAAAAATGCATAGGAAAAAAGCTCTTTGATTACTGCAGCAATTTAAAAGGTATTTGTAAATCCTCTCACTATGATCTTTTGTCCAGACAGATACAATTTCTGCAGTGCTGTTAAGCTGAAGAAACCTGTTAAGTGGAGACATAAATACTAACCAGCTGTGGGAGTAATCTGCCTCCTCCAAAACAGAGGGCCAGGGACAGCTTTGATTATTAGCTCACTGTGAGGAGTCAGGTGGTTTTGATAAAGGGCTTAGACATCACTATTGAAAACATTGTGAGGAGCAAACTGAACTGCTTCTGATGTGCAAAGGAAAATCACAGAATCTCCTGTAGGCTTATTAGGTCAGTAGTTTATGTTAACCAATATTTCATGCTTCAATTAATGAACCATGTTATAATGCAAGAGCCTGGGCAAGACACAAGACTTTTCCTTAGGTGTTAGAAAGAAAATCCCAGATTAGGCCCTTTTACCTAGGAAGTCAAGGAAAAAACTAAGTGTTTATTCACCATACTGTGTCATCACCAAGGCTATGTCAAATGACACTTGCTTCCTATATAGATACACAGAAACTCAGTTCCTGTAGTGTTACTCCCTCCTTGCCCACTCCGTACTTTCACTGAGAAGAGGCAAGTCCAGTTGTTTTCTTTCGGCCTGGGTAATGACTTGTGGAGGTATGCAATTAAGGACACAGCGACCGATTACTGCAGGGCAATTCTAACTAGGCTAGTCTGGTAACAGAGGTGCCCCAGCGTGAGACAGGCTGTTCCATTAATCCAGGTGGTAATGGGGTCAGATCTGATTTGTAAGCACTCCACGGGCAGTTAGGGTTTTGATTGGGGGCTTGCAGTTAGAAGTACCATCCCCCATAACCAAACAGAAACAGGTCTTGCAGCTCCGTAGTTTGTCAGGTACTGCTGACAGCTCCGAAGACAGAGGCAGTGTGCAAAGCAAAAGCATGAAGGGAAGGGAGGTCAATCCATTGTGATTACTCTCTATTCTCCTCAGGCAAGCTCAGTCCTTGCACTGCGGAGTAGTCTGAAGCACAGAGTGAACCCGAGCCGTAGAAGAGCTCTCGCCTCTTTGCAACACTAAGAGCTCGTCACTTAAAAAGCTCTTCCCCGTGGTGATCAAATGCAATACACTGACAAGGACAGGACTGCCCTCTTGTGTCAGTCACTACTTTTTCATTTGTCTGCTTGTACATTCCTGCTTCTACTGGTGAGCAAGCACTCAGTTCCTCCAACAGATGTTTCTTGTTTGAAAGGCATAGGATTTGTTTCTGAGTACCATGCTGATAGGAAAATTCAAGATATAAAAAGACATCTGCTGTATTTGTGGCTTGGAGACACCCAGGACTGGGCATATATTGCTCTTCCAGCTTAGAGAGATACAAACAGTCATACTGGGTAATGCCTAGTCTCCATCTCAACACAGAAAAAGAAGGCAGAGAGAATAAACCAGGAGAGGTAGAATTAAGAGTAACAGAGAAGAGACAGAATAGAAGCAGATTTGTTAAACCAGTCTTTCCCTGCAACCCTCATAGTAAGCTATATGCAAGTTAAATATAGAACCAACACCTCTCTAGGGAGCTGGACTCATGAACAGCTCACACCACGAATATGCAGCAGACTCTAGTCTCAGCCCTGTTGGCTGGCAGAGAGATCTTCATTTTTTAAATCACTAGTGCTCATTTCCAGAGTAGTTCTTGCAGTAAAGGTCGTCAGAAAATAGTCTTGTAAAAGCTGTGCCAGGTTTTGTGCCTACCATTTCTACTGCTTATTAATGACAGACACAAATATTTGCAGAAGGTCGAGGAAAGCAACATCAGCAGAAATGGAGACCACCAGTCACATTCCTGTTAGTAGTCAGGTCAGTCAGCATTAACCGTGGGCCAGCATTCCACACTGTTACATTCATTAATAGCACCTAGTGCTTATTGCTTTCCTTCCTGCTCTTATCCTGTAGCTAATCCCATAGCAATGAACCATCCTGCAGATAGCTTGTATTCTTAAAGTAGCCAAATTAGCACCTTGCTAAAATAGATTCAAAGCAAATCACTACTCCTAAGAAAACAGAATTCATACTGTTTGGAATGTAGGAGAAGCAAGAAAGAGAAAGAGCTGTCATTTTAAAAAAGGCCTCTCATAGCCCCTATTTTTGTCTGGGCTGAGACCACTGTAATCAGCTCCAAGCTCCCAGTTTTAAAATGATGCTGAGCAGTTATCCTTGCTATCAGTACTGCACAAAGAATCATCCTGAAAGAGTGATTTCTTTGGCTTTTATTGCCGAGGCTGCACTAGCGTATTTTGTATTGATCTTATTCCAGATGGCACAGCTAGAGCATGCTCTGTATCATCCTGCACATTATTGAGCAAATCTACATACTAACCTGGTGAAAGCTGCCAGGAACCTTCAGTTTTTCTTTTTTTGTACTGGCTCAGATGCTAACACCTGAGCAGATAACAAAGTATAATGCCATCTTTGAAGCAGTTGATGAATATTTGAAACACATTAGTAACACTTAACCATGTGTGCGAGTGTCTCCTAGAAACCAACTTGTACTTTAACTGGCAAAAGTAAGTAGTAGGATCCCATCCACAAGCCAGCTCACCTTGAAAACAGTTCAAAGATTTAGAAAACCTCAGAAACAATCACTTCAGGTCTCATGGCCACCACAACAAAGTCTCTTATCTCATTCCTTGTCTTACTTGTGAAACAACAAAAAGAATTTCCCTCCACGCTCTTTCCTGTCCTTGCTCATCATTTTCCTTCAGTTTAAGGAGCTTGTGCCATTATGTAGCAATCTGCTCCCCAGCAACTTTCTGGACAGTTACTGTTCCCAAAAGGAGAGAAACTACAGAGGCTTTTCAGTATGACTTGCTAGGATTCCCCTTCCAACTTCAGACTGGGAAGCTTCTGTTCCGGGACAAAAACTTGATGTTTGTGCTGTTCTGACACTCTGCATGTGTTCCCAAGATGGCAAAATTCCCCTGACTTTTTCTATTGCCATATGCTGGACACAATGATTATATTTATATATATATTTCTTTAATCAGGAGACGAACAAGCATTCATGTCCCACTTTTACAGATATTTTAAAACTGCTGCCCTTTTCCTTCATTTCATGTCCCTGAAGGAGCTTTACCAGGAGATTATAGCAGTCACAGAAAACGTTTCTTCTACCTGGCAGATTATTACAAGGGCATGAATGGAAACACTTTTCCACCATAACCTCTTTTATTAAACTAGACTCCTCAGGTCTTCCTTAACTCTTACAGTCCTTCCCTTCCTTTCCTCTCCATCTGAAACGAGTCAGTGCTGCAGCTGTTCTTGTGTTGCATCTTCTGAATTTTCTGAATCTGCCTCTGTTGCTGGAGCTCTGTTGATGGTATGAGGTGAACACTGGGTGGGATTCAGCCCATCTGGTGTCACCTCTCCAGGGATGTCATTTTGTATCTGGCTTGTCTGTGCTACTTCCATGTCTTGTTTACCCATTTGGACAGCTTCATCATAAGAAGGTGGCAGGTCCATCGCATAGAGACTGTAAGCTGGAGGGGACACAGTGTTCTTATCCATATCCACAAATATCGAAGGAACAGGGACACTTAGAGGGTACTGCCATGAGCTATATGCTGTGAAAAAAAGGAATTTAAACAAAAAGTAAAACATCTGCATGGATCACATATATAAAGGGTTAATCCTGCTCTTCTCACACAAATTATGGACGCTTTTTTGTGGTGTCATAACATATGCACTATATACTAAAAGCTATCAGTACAGAATTACCCATGATGGAATCTATACATCCTCCAGAAGAAAGCAGTCAGGAGAGAAAATGTCTCTGCCTACCACCATCCAGTAATGACTGAAATACCTGACACAGGACACGTCTGTTATAACAGATGTAATGTCAGTCAGGTTTGTACGTGAACAGCTCTGAGCAATTCCTCACATTACAGGTAACTTTGGCTGTATTTGGACAGTGAGATGAGCAGAAAAGTGAAAAAACCCCAAAGGAATGGCAATAAGAATAGATGTGGGAGACAACACATAGTGGCTAACCCACCACAAACTTTATTTGAACTTCTAGAGCATTAAATCCTACTTGTTCTCTGTCCTGACTCCCTGTGTTGCCCTGATCTCTCTGGCCCACCCTATGGGGCTGAAAGTTGTTCTGGGAGCACATCAGAAAGTCCCTCTTGTTGCAAGGGCTAGCCACACAATTCTAGGCATACATGTTCAACAGCAAGGCACTGTTGAACAGTTGACTCCCAGCGGATACTTACAGGTCACTGTGCTGTGGGCAGTGCTGTCACTGTCAAAAGCAATAACTGACAAATCAGAAGGGTGCCTAGAGAAGGTCTCAACTGGAAACCTCTTCTTCTGGCAGCAGAATTTGATGCAGAATGCTGTGATCCCACAGAACAAGAGCAGGAACACGTTCAGCAAGATTAACCTTAGAGAAGATGGGAGAATACCATAATTTCATTGCTTTTGGTTTACTTCTTTGAGAGCTGAATGTAATTTCACTCTAAATGTGTTAGGCAAGAGACAAATTCACTGGTGACAAGAGCTTTCCCTTTTGCTTATCCCTACTTTCCCCCTTTCACTCATCCAAACAGCCAATAAGCAGCTTTACAATCAGCCTGAGTTCCAAGTGAAAACACAGCACTACAAGCTAACTGTCCTGTAAAACGGAGAGCAGAGGACTGTGTGTCAGGCAAGGCCATGCCCAGCCCCAGCAAGTCCACCCTGTGTCACTGCTGTTGTGTCCAGCAAAGCTCTGCTCAGGAAGGACAAACAGGGCCTACAGTTAAACAGCAGTGTACTTGGAAAGGAAAGATGACCTAGCCCAGGATGAATGCTGCACGCTGCCTGACACCCTATCCACCCCGCGCTCTCAGCTGTAAATGTTCCACTGGCAGCTTTCATAAACCTGGGAGAAACCCTGTCCCAGAGAAGAGTGTTCCCACTGCCTTACTTATTGCTGTTCATAACAACCTTCAAATTATTCTGGGTTAGTAAGAGTAATAATCAACTTACCAGACATACCACAGACTTGTCCAATCAGACATGTTCTGAGGGCATCTGTGAAGGAAGGTAGATGATTCACTGATTTAAATATCTACAGTCAAGCAGTGAATGTATGTCAGGGAATAAATTTCACACGATTTCTGAGGTGAAAAAAGGAAAACAGCAAGAGTATGGGGCAAAACCCCTTTAGATTGACTTTCAGAGAGCTGTTGTAAAATCACTCCAGCTGAGAACATGTAAATAATCCCACTGTAAAAGCTGGCTTCTGAGTCAAGAGATGTTTTTACAAAGTGGTACTTGACTCCTGCTTAGGAGAGAGGACAACAATGCTGGATTCTTGGAACACAAACCAAAGAGTTATTTAAAGTTAACTAAGGTGAGGTATCTAATGCCATAGGTCTGTCTGAAAATGCCAGCCTAACACAACTGCCTGCTGTCCCCAGTTAATTTTAAATGACATATTCAGAGCTCCAGTACAGAAAGGAGAGCAGCTTCTCTTCCATTGCAGGAGCATCGCAGCCACACCAGTATTGCAGGTAGTGAATGGCATAAAATGGATTTCACTTAACAGGACAATGCTTTTGGCCACAGAAGAGAATCTGCAAACTGGCTTTTCTGAAGACACTTCAGAGTCCTTTTGAAGACAGGATCATTCACCTCTGTCTATGGAGCAAGGCCAGCCAAATCAAATTTGTAAGCTGGTGATGATCTTAGAGATAAAAACCATAGCAGTAATGGATGGCTGTCAGCAAGTCATCATCCTGATCTGATAATGCCACTCTCTCAGGGTGGGAACAGGTTTGGTAACAGACATCTGAAAACTTTTGATTACTCACTGATCAGAGCTCTTGCAGTTGCTCTCAGAAGAACACAGCAGTGCCTAGGAAAGGGGGAAAAGAAGAATCAGTTAAGCAGGTGGCCAGAAAGAAAGCATCTCGTTTAACATCTGCTCGGCGAGCCCGGCGCTGTGAGCGCACAGCCTGGACCCTGCTGCAGCCAAGTCCTGGTGCCCACCTTGAAGTAGGATAGATGCGACCAGAGGACCAGAGCGGCCGAACCTCAGGGAGCAGTCGCCGAGCCTCTGAGGAGGCCGAGGGCAGCGCTCTGTGCTCGGGGAAGGCAGAGCAATAAATAACCCTCCGTTATGACGCGGGTACCGTGACCGGCCGAGCGGGGCCGGCGGCCAACGGCGGCGGCGGGAGGAGAGGCGCGGCCCGGCGGGGGCGAGCGGCGGGCAGGCCCACGGGCAGGGCCCCGCCGTCCCGGCCCCTGCGCGAAGCCGCCACCGGAGCGGCCGAGACGGCGGGAGGGTGTCGGGGCGAGGCAGACGGTGCGACCTGGCTTCCCCTCCTCGGCCCCGCCCGATACCGGCAGTGCCCCCGCGGCAGCCGCCTGGGAAATCGGGAGTGGATGGAGAGGAGTCAGCACTCGGAGACGTGAGGGTCCTGCTCAAGGCTCCTCTGAAGAGAATGTAACCCATCAGGCCTGCTAGCAATTGAGCAGGCACCCTTGCGTCTGTGCGGTGTCAGAAAGACTTTGAAGGAGTAATGAAAAAAGGAATGAGAAACTAGGTATGAAAAATACAAAAAGCAGAGGTTTGGAAAAGCAGATAATTTCCCCTACTTAAAAATAAAACTTTGCTGCAGTTCTCCTTAGAGTGAAGTCCAGCTACTTTAGTAGGATTGCATGTAGCTCACAGTGTTAAAAAGTTGCCCTAGAGCAAGGTAGGACCTGCTATGAGTTGCAGCAGCCTTACTGTCACCAGGGAAGAACAAAACATTTGCCAAAGGTCGATCATATCCACCATACAAATGAGCAAGGATTATTTCTGCTTCAGAGCAGAAGGTGACTTGAAGGCTGGACACCTTCAAAGCACTAATATAGCAGAGGTCCATTAATGGCAAAAAAAGATGTTAGTCAATCTGAGAGAGGATCAGAATCAGGGTAATCATGATACCTGTTGGGTAAGCAGCAAAAGGAAAGATATTCAGAGCTGAAAAGAGGAGCTAATTAATGGCTTATAAAGTTTTCAACTGAAGAAGAAAGGGGAAGATCAACTCAAAGAATGGTATTTTGACATAACTATTGAGGTCCCTGCTCTCCTCAGAGGTGGGTGCACATATAAAAAGCTCCTCCAGCAATGCGAGTGGGACAAAATACAAGGATTTTTCTTCCTGAATTTTAATGCAATGGGAGAAGAATATATTGGACCTGGGTTGCCAGAGGTTTCTTCTATAGGAAGCATGGATAAGCTCCAATGTTTCAGGTTTGACAGACCATTCTCCAGATGATATTTACTACTTTTGCTCTATAAGGCTCAAAAACAGTGCTTCTAGGCTTGGTAATAGAATGTGGCAGACTAAAGTCCCTGCAAGACTGCTCAGGGTCATGGGACCATTGCTCATTTAGGAAAAGCTGCATTTGAAAGCGTGAAGCAATCTCTGAAGTCAGTGGATAAGCAGAACATGTATGACACCAGTACTTATTATCTCACTTCCTTTCTGATTTATGAATGAGCTAGATAGAGCTTTTAAGGATGATAAAGATCATACCTGGATGTGAACTGCTTTCTTATTCAACTATAACTGCATCAGAGCCAAGAAGTGTATGTTGGCACTTAGATCCAAACCACAAAGCACAACAGTTTTTGTTCAGTGACCCAAGAGTGATCATAGGTGCAAAACTCAGTCTGACAGCATAATGTTCAGAGGTGCAGTTAGAGGAGCAGAAAACTTAAGCTTCTGAGAAACACAATGTATTTCTGAGGCTACATTTTCCATATTATCCTCACAGTAAGGGCTTGGTTCCTACTGCAGTCCTATACTATGGAAACAAATATTCAGATTACGTGGTTAGAAGAATCTCCTGGCAATTTTAATAGCAAATATGCAGTGACTGTTGACAACCTGCCCTGGAAGCACAGTATTGAACAGGCATTTTTTCTTCTTTAAGGGATTAACTTTCATGAAGGCTAGAGCTGCTGTGTTGAGCTGCTGCTGGTAGTTGTGAACTTAGCATGAAGCCATGCAAGTAGAACACAGTAGCTCTCTCAGCAGTGTCCTCAAGGAATGACCTACAAACCCACTACTTCTACTAGTTCAGCTTGGTATGTCTTGATTAGCAGGAGACTTGTTTCCAGTGGTCAGTCATCTCAGCCAATTTCCTGTCTTCTGTGTTGGAGAAAGATCAAGAAGCTATTTTCATACAGATTATACAGAACTCTTTAGGTAGCAGCATCCACACAGAACTCCCAAATTTTCTGTAGCATGACCATGTGCATCTCAAATTGTTGCAAATTTGCATTGTGAAGATTCCAAAGAGGCTCAGCACCAACTAACAATATAGCTAAAGTAACTAGGTTAATCAAAGTGGAATCATTTTGGTTATTTCTGTTTTAGCAGTCAGCTTGACGACTGCATCCTTGGCTTGCTTGCTCAACAGCCACACACATAAACAAGAGGCTTTAGGCAACTGAGGAGTCCCAATGACAAAACAGCATACAGCTGTCACAAGGTTCAGGCCTGAGTTTTCCACCTCATTCAGCTTAGTGAAAGAAAGAAACTCTGTCAAATGGCTACTAAGGGAAACCTAGGTACTCCAGTCTCCCATAGGCTGGTAAATGTAATTTAAATGCTAAATCAAGCCCAAGAATTGCATCAAGTATATTAAAGGATTAGTTGTTTTGTTCTAGAAAGGATCCCACTGGTTTTGTCCCTTGGTGAAATGTGGTGACTCTCGTGTGGATGACAGTGGAACATCTAAGGGCTGCATTTTGCAGAAGTGTTTGTGGCTTTCCAGATGAAGCAACACAGTCTGCATGCCTACGCTAAGCTTGGCAGTGGATCTGCTTTCCCACAGCAAATAATTTGGTTCTCCCTTTCACAGCACACACACAGAGAATGTTAGGAGTTGGAAGGGACCTCAACAGATCATCTCGTCCAACCCTCCTGCCAGATAATGTTAACAGAATCAGTTACTTTCCTTAAAAAGAAATAGTTAAACTATTTCAGTCATGGTCTCAGGTATCAGTGTTTCATACTAAAATTCAGTCGATGGAGACAAAATCAGATTGTCTCTCTTGCTGCTCAAGTAGTGCCTCATGCAGGAGCTGGGCCCACTGAACTATGTGTGCCAAGAGAACCCACTCCAGTCAGAAAGGAAACCCCAGTCCTGCAAGGATCAGCTATTAGGCCCCCAAGACCTCAAATACGACTACTTTTAAAGCCCAAGGTAACAGGTTTTTCTCTCATGAAAGAATAAGAAACATTCATCAGACTTCCCAAAGTGCTTTATGGAATGTCAGTGGTGTATTGCAAGCATGCAAAAGCTTGCTTTATTTTCAGTACACCAGAAATAGCAACCTATTCTTATCAGCATAGTTCACCACTCTCCCTGGAGAGAATGAACACACATTTAGCTTTAAGCATAGAAAACGTGACCAGTGAAACTCAGAACCTTATGTTCACTTTGAGTCTCTGAAATTATTAGTCTAAGTTTTTGAGATCAAGTCCAAAGAATGCAGTTAGAAATGGGTTACACCTTTTGCTTACCTGTTAAGCTGTTTAGTACATACAATGACTTAAGCCAGCCAGCTGTATATAACCAGGTTAACTTTGTGACTGCACCAGTAAAATGCTGTGTGCTTAACCCTCCAACTTCTGCAACTGGATGGGCACACCCAGAGGTCTCCAGCATTGCTATGGTGCAGCTTCAGTGTCCAAGCATGTACTGTTGGTTGGACCAGCTAGGCCTTGCCTATGCACCTTCCTTCTGCTTACTCAGCTGCATTCTTATTATTGCAAGCAATGTCTGCATCTGTTCAACATCATCACAGTCTTTACATTTTTTATTTTTTTCACTTTTTTTTAATCCTTTGGAAGCTTTTTCACAGTCCCTGACCTCTGAGAAGTGGAAGATTGCTAAGACAGGAATGTTGTGCCCTGGTAGATCATTTCACACTTATTTTCAGCAAGTTAGATATGACTAAGTGAGTCTGGAGACTAATTTATTCTTAGCCATTACTTTTCAGTTTCCAAGAGTGACATCCAAAGGATCCTTGCATTCTGGATGCTCCCAAATTAACTGCCTGAAACAAACAATCCACTCCACCATGCTGTGTCCTTCCTTGCTTTCTGAAAAATTCCCTTTCACAGCCCTGCAGTACAATTTGCAGCAGTTTCATTTTACATAGCAATATTTGATCTCTCTTTTAGGGCTGTGAGGACTCTGAGAGAATCAGCACACAAACTTCATTGTCCTCAACTTCAACGCGACTGCCCCAGCTGTGCCTGAGGGCAGAGCTGTCTCCGGCTAGCACTGCCACCCCTCTCCCAGCCTCTGCCTCCTCCCAGGGTGACTGTTGATTGCTGCGGCTTTTGCAGTGCTTTAGACTGAAGAGTTAAGTAACTTCACAGACACTTCAGCCATTATTAAATGAGAACAGATCCGAATGGATCAAACATACCGTCTGTGGAAAAACAAGGAGCCCCTCTTCATAGCTATAAAAGCTTCCTCTATAACAAGGGGAAGCTGGCTGAAGGATTTCTTGTGACAGCTACTTTACTGCTTTTTCCTGCAGCCCAACTAGCTCGCCACACTTTACCTTAGGGATATTTACAATTATCTATTTTCTTACTGCATAATCTAAGTAACTAATTTTAACAGCTACACAGGGAGGGCCAAATTGCAGTATGCCTTTGGAGTAGTGGTGAGGGAATTCTGTCACAGGCTTACAGTGATTCAAGAAAGAGCATGATGTGAGATTTAAAAGATTATCTATGTTTGTAGATGTCTACTAACTTCCTGGCTCCTTCCTCCTCTGTAGCATAGTGTCTCTGTTCTTTTCTCTTTCCTGAATTAGCTACTGCTTCCTGACAGAAGTTACACCTGCAAGGCAATCCAACTTCCCCAGGAGCAAGCAGAAATCAACTGTAAGTCAGAATTCAAGGAAAGGAAATGTAGACATACAAAGTTCCTGGAGAGCCATGATGTAGGGCAAGTATCTACCCATATCTGGTGATTCAGTGAACAGCATGGTCACTATTTCCTCCTTGACCATGTGTCATCAGGAAGACTTCAATACTGTATGGTAAAAATGACTGTCCAAACCATTTGGAAGAGACTTGAATGAGAAGCTTTATTCTGGTCTTATGAGGGGATTCTTAAGTCAAGGATTTTCCAGATCCATTAAGATGCAGCTGAAGCTGGAATAAAGACAGGCTGTTTGAAACTCACCCACGTAGATGCAAAGATGATACTCCGGAGGGAATGCTTACCTTTGGAAGACACTGTCATGAAGAGCAGTTTGCATCTACTTGGGCCCCTCACTAATTCTTCCTACTGTCACAAGATTCTTGTCACAGAGTCAGCTTAAAAATGAAGCTAGTGGAACCAGAGTTTACACAGAATTTTGTGGGGAAAACCAGCAGAAATATTACATGTCACCTTCCTCCCCATTTCCCTGCTCCCCTCACATATTTGCAACAATCTCAAAATCTTTCCACGTTTCAACCAAGATCCAGTGATTTCCCAGTGATATAAGATTCCATCTTCCTTTCCACTTAGCTTGGTTCCCTCACTTAGTGTGCAGACACAACTTTTGCCATGAAGAGGATTCGGTAGGTTTCCTTAATGTCACCTCTTAAGGTCAGGAGGGCTGTCACAAGCAGAGGGTCATTAGCCTACAAGAAAAACCACAGAGAAAACCAACCCATTTCTTTGTACATAGAAGGATCAGTCAATCAAGTTCTAACCTCTGTATTTTACATCTCAGTTGTAAGGTGTACTTGGTATGGCTATAGGTTACCTCTTTTCCCTCTAAGTTGGCTCTTTTAGATTTCCATGCAATGCTCCTACTGCAGTAAGGGAAGTAGCAATGACTAAGCATTCTATCTCCAGAGTGTTACAGATACTGTGTCACCACACCAAAACCATGACAACTGGGCACAGCAGCAACACAGTATGCTGCCAGGAGGGTTAGGAAGCAAATAGATCCTGTTAGCCATCAGCTAGTGTTAAACCTTGTGTAACCACCAGTGGTTACCAAGAGGCACGTTGTCAACCTGACACATCATGCCAGGAACTCTACTGCCTTCTTTCTGCACATGATAGCAGCAATCTTTTAATTTTGGAACTAGCTACTCATTCTGCCATCCCACACACAGCTTGCAACAAAAAGCAGGGGAGTAAATTCTTTCAGTCTCCATGAATGCCCAAGGAGATGAATCAGGCAGGGCAATCACAGCCCCAGGGAGATGTTTGGACCTCATACCTAGGCTCTGCAATGCAAAAAGCAGAAGTAGCCAGGGAAAGTGGAAAATTAAAAGGGCCCCACTGACTTTCAGGAACAGCCCACAGCCAAAAACGTGTGAATACTGTAGCAGAATGCTCTGTGTAAACTCCATTCTGTGTCAGGAGGGCTGCAGGTTTTCTTACACAGGGGCATTAAAAAGCTCACTTCAGTGTTATCAAATATGTGCCTTCTAGTTAACAGCAGCAGCCTCTTGGCCTCCAAATCATATACATGTTTCTGGCTTTTATTCTCCTGTCAGCGTTTACACCAGCCTATTCTCCCTTTGGTAACTACCAGCGTTCTGTCATCCTAATGTGTCAAAGCAGACTCTACTGCTGACATCTTCCAGATCAGCTTTTGTATTGCTCCTAGAAGTGGGGGAAAACAGCTGCCACCCACTTTCCGCTCTGGCAGCAATACGCTGTAGCGACTGTAACTTACATGGAAGTCAGCAGGCGGCACCCAAGAGACACTGATGCGTTTTACTTGCCCACGCTCAACCGTTCCCTTCGCAGAGCCGACAGTGAATCCCTTCTGCTGCAGGAGTGGCAGGTTGTCAAAATCGAACTCCACGTTCTACGAGAGACACACACAACACATCCTCAGCACAGCCAGTTCCGCTCCTTCAAACACAATGACTGATTATGGAAGGCTGCATTGCCCAGATGCTATACGTGGGCCTAGTGCTTGCCAAACTGCTTCTGCCCTTTGAAACTGCAAGTATCTGTTTTGTCCATTGTCTCAAGTTGTCAAAATACTATACTACAAAACCAGGATTTGACCTGTAATTCGATTCTGGGCTCAAACTTCTGTATTTCAGAACAAGGGAAGCAAACTGCTAAATTAATTTTGTTGCTGACTTAGTACAACAATGTGAATTCCTAACGCTAAGCCCTGATCTTCAAACACTGATGCATTTATCATGTTTTATAATAAGTTGATCAGGAATCCTGAAAGCTGTATTTTTTAATTGCTAGACTGACTTTTGGACACAAAGAACTAGCAGCTATTTATACACAGTCAGCATTCCTTAGTCTGACATAAAACTGCACTTTTAATCTTCTTCACCTTCTTGGATGCAAACTGAGCTGTCTGTACAGCTCCAATCTTCAGTTCTGTCACAGCTGGCACTGGAGAACTCTCTCCATCGATGTACTCCAGGATGAGGAGAATGGACTTCACTGGTTCTTGTAACTCTAAACAAACATGGATTAAGTAAACCCTGAGACAGTCAAAACTGAAGATCATCATCAAAATTAAAAGAAAATCTTTCCTTAAGAGAAAGTTTCCTGCTTTTTCTGTGTGTGTGTTTGTTATGAATACAGGCTATACCACAATGCTTATTTGTTCTGATTCTGGAAGTTCTCTCTAATTTACCTTTTCTTTAAGGATGAGGAACATGCCCATCTCTTATCCCTCACTGTCTGTAATAAAATACAAGCTGTAGCACATTACCTCCTTTTTGTGCTTCCTGCGATGACGCAAGTAATGGTACAGCCAAGGACTCCACTGGCACATCTAGAGGAGCTCCCCCTTCCACAAACATGGGATGGGCTCTTGCTGCACCTTTTAGGTGGATCACATGGGCTATTTTCTAGATGAGACAAGAATGCTTCCAATGTAGGTTACAGCTTAAGTAATGATGTAACTGAAACACTGACACAACAGCATCAGCTGCACAGAAATTATGACATCATCTGCCTACATAAATGCCAAGAGGCCTGTACTCTACTGCAGGAATCCTGCATCTTCCCTTTGTCTTCTCCACTCAGGCACTTCTGGTTTAAATAACCTTTTATCCTTGAGCCGTGTGCCTCAGGAGGGAACTGGATAAGCTAACTACACTAAAGCCACTGAAAGAGGCAACACTAACCTGCTGTCAAAGTTGGCTACTAAAGTTTCTGAACTAGGACCAGTCTCCGTTCACCTTCAGCCTGTTCTGATTTGCATTCTTCACTGCAATTACAAAGATGATCTGAAGATACAACTTGCCAGGAGAGAAACGACTTACTTGCTCAGTCCCAGTCCCTGCACTGTGATTGCAGTGCCTGCCGACGGTCATTAGTTGGCACTCTTCATTAACTTTTGGTCAGTCTCTTTTGGAACACGGCACAAAGCCACCTGCTATGCTGCCAGCCTGTACATCCTGAGTTGGGCTCCACCTAAGCTCAACTGCTGCTCTACAGATGGAAACTTCCTTCCTCATGCTGAGTGATTGCAGAAGCAGGCTCCTGGTACTCGGTGCCCCTGCCAGACGGCACTGTGCAGGTGTAGCTCCTCTCTCCACTGCCATTCAATGCTACTTGCAGAGAACCCACGTGGAGGTGTGCTCATCAGCATGGCAGCACCCTAGTTCCCATCACCTCCCATTTACACAGTGTGGACAGCTGGGCAGAGGATGGGACTGAATCCCAGGTCACTGTTGTTATGAATTAACAACTGAATATTTTAAACCTGAAAAACAAGTCAGTCAGCCCCAAATGTGCCATCTCCTACCCACAGCAGTTCTCTAACAGAAGTCTTGTTTCTGCCTACAAATGCTGTCTACTAGATGTAATTATTTAAAATTCCTCCTAAGACTCATGCTGACAAAAATCACTGCAGGTCACATTTAGACTTAGATTTCACAATCCAGGTTATCTTGATTGCCTCACCTTGCCAAACAGCACAACCTTGAGACGGTCAGAATAGTACAGACTTTCATGATCAGGACTGAAAGTAACAATAAAATCCTGACTCTTCCCAGCCACAATTTCTCCTTCCATTGGAAAAACGCTGAACACACTTAAACCACTATAATTCTGTGTTCCTGGTAAATAAAAATGAGGATACAAATAAGAAACAAGGACAGCTCCATTTTACTTCTTTATATACTTTAAACTCATTTAGGTTTTGTTGGAAGAGCAAATAAATAAGACCCAATACATAGCTCTGCAGCAAAATAGAGTGCAGATACACCAGATAAATCCATCTATCAGCTTAATGCATTCATCTCTAGAGGAACTGAAGAAGCATCACCAAACCATTCCTGAGGTGGAAACACCTAAATATAATCTTTAAATATGCAATTATAGTGTGGGTTTATTTAGATTCAAACACTAGTATCTCCTTACTTGTGGATATTTGCTCACACTGCATAAACTTACAGCTACCCATGTTGAAAGAATTAGTTCAGCTCCTACTGGGGAAACAAAATGACGTCTTTAATTTCAGTGATGTGATGCCCCAGGATTTGACACTTGTGCAGATCCAACAGGAGAAAGTAATGCTGCTTTATACCTCATGAGTCTTTAAGAAAAGAAAGAGAGAAAAGAAAAAAGACAACTTTACCAACAAACTCTGTTCTTTGTGAAGAGGACGTAATAAAGGATGGCAGCCTCTGCTGATCCTTATCTCTTGTGGCGGAGAGTGAATCTAGCTGTATGGCGTACTGCAGGGCCAGGGTGGAAGTGTTCTGTATCTGATGACATGAATTCACACAACAGCATTTTCACTAAGAAAACTGATTCTCAAGCCTGTAGGATCCATAGTTTGTGACCTGGCTGAATTTGTTTTGCTGCATGGCTGCACTGCTGTGTATCCAGACACCACCAAAAGCACAAGTTATTGCTACCGTTGTCAACCCCCGCCCCCCAACAACAGGGACCAGGCTCCTTTTAAGAGTCTTGCAGCAAGTAACACAGTTTTGTTATTGACAGAGAAAAGCTGAGAAGAGAAAGATTACGTGTAGATCTTGGCCTGTTTCTGAGTCTGTGTGAACTCCAGTCCACGAATGAGTGAATTGGTTAAAATTCTGCAGAAACTACAGAACTCCTCTTTCTCCTTACAAAAGCTGCTGATGGTGCTTTCCAGTTCAGCACAGAGGGGTTTACCTTGAACGTGGAAGTCACTTTCTCTCCAGCTAAGACATATCCCATATCGAGTATTTCTTCCACAGAGCAAACAGTTGATGGCATCACCCCGTGACCAGTGATACTTAGGGTCAGACTGGGTTTTGGTGTCCAGATGTCCAGCATCTCAATGAACTGCCAGGAGGATGCCTGTGTTAGCCCATCTGCTGAAGGAAAATATCTCCCACCCCTCCAACTGACCCCTCCCACACATGGGCCATTACTAATGAACTTCAGGGTTTAGTGCATAGACAAAAGATCCAGATGTTGGGAGGCACTAAGCACAGGCAACACAGTTGTATGTTACACAGCCTGTTATACCTCTCCATCTCTCCTCTTTGTCCCCATTACTGTTGGATCTCCTACTCACATGTTTATTCTCATCTGGACAAAAAGAGATGACGAGGGGTTTATTTTCACCTGGCTCAAGCATTCCAACTGGTCTGACCAACACAAAGGGACCCCTGGGATTCAGAACTGAGAATCCTAGCTAAAACAGTGCAACTCAAGGAAAACACATTTATAAACAAAGATTGGGGAAAAGGATAGAAGAACAGATTGTAAGTATTGTTCAGACCAAAGATATATAAACTAACCATCTATAAGCTTTTGCAGAGATCAGTAACTAGTGCAAAGAAAAAAAGAACTAATCCTATTATCTATTTCTCCACAAAATTCAAATAGCTGCAGGATCCTTTTCTGGTTAATCTGATCTCCATGTAACTCCATTTTCAGATTTTGCCTGGAATGGGTCACTAGCACCCTATGATCTGGGACATGCTGTCTCTTCTGTTACCCTGCATAGCTTACCCCTGACAGGCCAGAGTAGCAGCCTCTTCCTGCAAGGAATGCAGAGAAGCAAGGTGCAAAACCTGAGTTGCTGGGTTTATTTCACAGGTACCTCCCCCTGTACTGAAGCTAGCTTTGCCGTCAGTACTTTATACTCTTTAGACAGCGGTTAAGTGCTTCTCAGGTTTGGCTCTATGCAAATTATTTCCAGTTAAAAGGGTGAAATGGAATTAGCTTTCCAGTAGGTCACCTAGGCTTATCCAATGTATTCTTCACATCACCTCCTGCCTCACTCTGTAAGATGTGTATTGAGTTTGAAATCTGCCACTTCCTACCTGCTTTAGTGTCAAGCAGTTGCTCCTACAGATCAAGAGTCAAATCAAACCAAAGCTGAACAGCAGATTAATTTGCATTTTGCAAACAAGGATACTTCCAGTTTCTCCAGGGAGATATTTTGTATTGTAATTTGCTTAAACATTCTGTGGCCTGAAAGGAACAAAAGCGTATCAAAAAGTGATGGTGCTCACTCATTCCTCCTTCTTACTCATGCTTTTACCTGGGCCAAACATTCACTCCATCTCTATGGCTAATACACTTGTCAAAGCTCACCAAAATACTTTCAAATTTGGACAGTCATTTGTAGAGCTTCTGATTCCAGGATTTGGGACCATGTCTGCTTTTGTACATGCCTCCACTGGCCACACAGGCTGCTAACTCCCCACCTAAGGACCTATTACAAAGCTGATATCTATACTGACTTTTGAAAACCAGCTGAATAATCTAAAGAAAATGCAAAACTATGCTCAGAGAAAATGAGCATCAGACAGAGAAAAATCAAAACTTGAATTCCAATTTCATACCTACTGCAACGCCACCAAAATCAACTGTGTCTCTTCCGTTCCCTGAAGTGACCACAACAGATGGTGCTACAGCCGGACAGTGCAACTCCAAGTACAGAGTGTTGTAGGGGCTAGAGAGACAGCAAAAGGATATCTGCTCGTGGATCATACAGAAATAAAAACTATTGTCAGAAACCTGTCCTTATTCTGTTCTTATCACAGGATATCATTCAATTGGTATTACAAATCAATACCTAATTTTTGGTGGCTGACTCTCTCGTGCATATCTAAGGCTTAACTTTTTTCACACAATTATTCTTTAAGCTGCTTTGATATTCATGTGTTTGACTCTTATCCAACCAGTGGGTTGTAAGCATGAGTTTCCACCACTAACCTATGAAGTCAGTAAGATCAGAAAATAAGGTTCCTCCTCAAGTGAGCAAATTAACCTGCCCACCATTTCCCCCTCAAACTTCTGAACCATCATGAATTGCAAATATCTAATTGCCAATACCTGCAGCTTAGGTTTTCAGAGCCTTTCTTTTCATCAACATGTCCACTTGCAACCAAGCATGGTATGATGTATTGTTCAAACCTCCCACTGAAATTCCTCAGCAGGAAAGCCTGGGCTGCCAGATAAGCATCAGAACTAGAAAACCCAGGAAAAAGAATCATCTTAGTAAATGAGAGAGCACAGAAAATAATAAGATTGATATCTACTGAGCTATGTGTGTTTACTGTTCCTTTGTCAGACACACAAAACTGGACATAGCCATGAAACTAAGTGACTGTCTTGATGCACAGTAGTGGACTCACCCTACCTAGCAGTTTGCTTTTCTCAGCAAAAGAGAATAAAAATTATAAACCCCAGATAATAGATGTTATACTGAGGGCTGTAAAATCCTCAATATTATTTCCTTATCTTGAATACATTCAGTATTCCAGAGCCTTCCAGTACCTCCACATCATTTCAACGACATGTAAACACACACGATCCCATTTCTGCAATGCAGTATGCCAGGCAACAACTCATAATGGGAATTTTCAAATATCAATTTTATTTACATTACCTGTACTGAAAATACTTTAAAATTAAAATTAATGGACTGCAATGAACATGGGATTTTAGTAAAAAATACCCAAGGCCCAGTACAGCCAAATACCTAGTGTTTAAGCATGCATTTACTTCCAAACACTTTAAATTCCTCAGATTAGGCAGAAGTGGTTCTAAAAAGCTGAATTATATGCTAAACAAGGGACCTCAAGTATCAGATTTAGCATCCAAGCATCCCACATTTCTAGATGGCACATGCTATTAATCTTACTTCTCACTGAGGGTCACAGACTGTAAAATGACTATATAAAATGTACATTTTACAGCATCATTACATTTCCAGGACTGAAGATGGCCATGGCTAATATGATGAACTATGTAAGCCCTCAGAAAAAAACCAAACCCCCAAATTTAACCCAAACCCAGGATTGTTTCCATCTGGACTGAATGTATTCAGCTCTGTTAGACCCATTTAGAAAAGGTGTATTAGTAGTTTCTTTGGGTAACTAAGCTCAGCTTTCTAGTTGCCCTTTAAAATAATACCCTTGTTGGTTCAGCCAAATCTCCCCACACAGCTCCATCTCCTGCTTTCTGAGAGATTCTTTGAAGTCTTCAATCCCTCTGATGCATAAAGGGATTCTTTGCCTGACATGAGAGGGTACAGCTGTGTGGCTTAAAAGCAGGGCTAATTTTGGAAACAGCCTTTGCAACATAGCTAAAGCTGGTTCTCCTCTACAGTTTGCTTTCTTGTTTACCTATAGGTTTTAGTAGATTTATTAAACCATTCATAAAGAGAACATTCTCTATTTAGTACAAGATAATTTTGCTGACTTACTCAGGTGTTAACTCTTCAGGTTTTGGTTGTTCAGAACTACATAGAGAAGTCAGATGTTTGTTCCCTCCATCCCTCACAAGAAGTTGGGAAGACTGCTGTTTGGTCAAGGAAATGCTGGATCTCTTTCTCTCTCTCTTTTCCTCTTTCTTTCTTGTCTGCAAACACACACGTGGAGACATTATACACTGAGGCTGATCACTAGTACTTCCATCAAGACATCAGTTTACAAAGACAGCCCCTGGCCCAAGGACAAAGAATCTAAGAGCTGACAGAGTGCATGGAGCAAGATAACAGCAGCAGGATTATGGTAACAAGGCAGAGACAGTAGCTATTTCACACATTTGTAATCATGTAAAAGTAAGCTGAAATGGACAGATTTTTCCCCATCTTAAAAGAAAGAGTTCTGCTATTGGAGCAGATGAGTAAAAGAGTGTATCTCCCATGGGAATTTATTATTTATCTCCTAATGACACAACAGCATAGGTGCTCACATACATGAACTGGCCCACAGCATTGCACACAAAGCCCATGCATGATGTAAATCTGCAAAGAGTGTAGGAATTTTTTTTAAGAGTACTTGCAGTTAGCATTTGCTAGGAAATCCTCTAGGAATGCTTCTGAAATAGTTAGGATGACATTAAAATTACTGCTCAGTGAACAGGCGACACATGAAGTGCAACAGTACAGTCATACTCTTGTCCTTCAGAGGCAGGTCTTACATGGATCATGAGCTTCAGCTTCATTAATATGCAAATGATTTTATGATAAAAATAACATCCATAGAAACAACTATCTGAAGTAACAGACCAATAGCATGTGCTAGTTCTTAGCATTCCTTACTTGTATTTCTGCCCCTGGCGCAGCTGCTCTGCAAAGCCTCCGAACTGCCTCTTCTCTGATTAGCTGATCTGACAATGTTGGTCTGAAGGACACTTGAATCAAGCTTTTCTGGGAGTGTGAGAGTATACACAAGAGCAATAGGCAAAATTCAGCCCTCATACATGTCTTGCAACTACAAAACTCAATAGGAGCATATACAGCACAGCAAAAACATTAACAAATAAAATACAATTTTTTCCATCTGAATGAGCTGATCCTAAGGACAAGGTCACTCCTGGCTTTTTGGGGAGTCCACCTTGTTGCAATGGGCTGCTGTTAGTGACTGGTAACTTTGGTATTTAAACATTCTTCTAACAAATCATAACAACACTGGGGAAGGAGCACTGAGGGTGAAAGCTCCTGTAAAGCATCAGCCAGATTTGAGGGTTGCTCTCTCATGTCTGATTTTAAACATTATTTCAAACAGTAGAAAATACTGCATCTAGTCTAATAGTGATTTAAGTTTTTAGCTTCATTTACAAGAGACAGCATTTGCAGGGATGTAGATTATCAAAAGATTTGGCAGAACACTTGATGTTTAAGTGAATTTACCTTCCCAGGCAACACAGTTCCAACAGAAGGTGTAATTGTCACTGGACAGTCCTCTGGCACACAGAATTCAAACGAAGTGGGTCCAACAGGGGCAGCTTCCCCCCTGCCAATTCTTGGGACAGCATGAGTAAAGTGGTTGACACTCACATGGGAATTCACCACATACAGTGTTGCTGTAGACACACCATTTAAAGCTGTTGCAGCAAACTGAACCAAGGAATGAGACAATTCAAGAGGTGGGTGGACTCCAACTGCCATGCATGACAGCTTGAATTGTCTAAAAATAACCACATGATAAATTGTCTCAGCATAAAATAAGTCTCTTCATCAGCCCAGAAAATAGGGAACTAATCCAGTAGTCCCTATTTAAGCAGAATTTCAAGCTTGCAATGGGAATTTTGCCTAAAGATGAACAATAATACTATCTATTTTTAATGCACAATTGGCTAGAGTCCCTGCTTGAATTCTTCATCTGTGAACTTCTGGAAACACATCCAGTCAAATCAAAATTTATGCCATCATTATTTTAGCAGCATTAGCTTAATGTATTATGAAGCATTTGAAAAAAATAATAAAACCATGTTTTCTGCTGAAAAAGCAAGTGGAACACTGCAGGTTAGGATGACCTGGAGCAAACATGCAGCTTGGATATGTAACAGGGTAAGTTTCAGGGAAACTCACCTCAGTACAGACAGACATGTAAATGAAGGATGAAACTAACAGGCACTGAGCAACTCTTGTCAACTGGAGAATTCCTACCTGCCTCACATTTTTATCCTAGCCTTAGCTCTTCAGAGGAGGCAAGGATTTAACTTCTGAACTAGCTTAAGAGTGGAAATCCAGTGTGATTTAGACTTCTAGATTACCTACTACCCAAATCAGTTTCTTAACATACCTATTAATCTCTGACTTGCAGGTTAGTTCAAAGCTGTACTCTTTTGCCTTGTTAGCTTTAAAGATTACATCCAAAGTCAGGCTTTCAAGGGGAAGAAGAACTCCAAATCCATCATTGGGTTGTATTTCAACAAACTTAAAAATGTCAGGGTAAGAAATTACTGTTATTAAAATACGAAATTATTAGGTAAATTAACAAACTATTAATAAATTAAATAAAGGCATTACTGGCAAAATAACATTTTGTTATTATACATACAAATGTCAGAAATGTCTCTTCAGAGACAACCAAACAAAACACAATACAAGTTTCCCCTGTACCTCTGAAGAGCTGATTCCTGTATGATGTGCAGATACTATACTGACAAGTACCAGTTTAATGGCTACAACTGAATGCTGGCTTGTGTTTGAGCTGACAATGATGATTCAAGAATATCTCCCCATCACATCTTAAGCTAATTATGAAACAAGTGCTGCTTCAACAGCTAACTTTAAAAAAAGTAATTCAGTCGACCTAGCCCACATGAAAGTGGCAGATCTTGTGATTAATTCAGCTTCCAGATCACCTTGCAGTCAGTCAGAAAACACCTAGGCATTGTTCAGGGGATGATTCTCAGTAAGCAGCCTGGACATGGCCATCCTGCTATAAAGACAAAGTGTTTAGGCATTTGGATGCAAACTGCATGACAATCCTCTGCCCTGAGGCCAAAGCAACATCCCTAAGGCTGTTTGATTTAGGAGGTTAAGTGAGCTGTGAGTCTGAAAGAAAAGTGCACCAGATATTCTAACAGTAGATTTTCTGGTGTAAAAACCAGGTGTTCTAATAGGATAAAGTTAGAGTAGTAAAATCTTCTCGAAGATGTTCATACTGCTTTGAAAATCCTTAGGGTATAGTAAGATGAAATTCACACAAACCAGGAACAGAACTAATCAATACTAACAGTGAAACATGCTTTCATAATAATTAAATATATTTTGATACAAAAAGAGGTGTGTGAGGGATAACTACATACCTCTGGAACTCCCACAAACCCAAACTCTTGTGGCAAGATGGATTTGTTTGTTAGCCTGACATTTGCCTGCACAGCTTCATAGATGGTGCAGTATCCAAAATTGATTTGTGCTGGACTGATTTCCAAATCAGAAGTAGTAACAATTGCATGGACAGTGAAATTAACCTTTGTAGCCTGCAAGAAATGCAGGAGGACAGGGTAGAAACCTCCATCTTGTAGCATTGTAAGGACAGATTTAAGTGAAATGTCATACAAAAAGACAACTGTAAAAAAGTTCTTCTATTCTTTACCAATAACACATGCACATGTAACATCTATCCTGGACTTCAGCCTCACTGTTCTCCAAAAACAGGTGATAGGAAATGTCTCTTTGAAAAGCAAAATCTACAAAGTAGTGTCTGTATCTCAAATTCCATATGGTAGAGTGCAGCCACACCTGCACCTCCAGGAAACATGAACTCTAAGAATATGCCACATCTGCAGTACAGATCTGAGTACAAAGATCATGCTATGGTAACTGACAGCTCTCTGGTACAAAATACTAGGGAATAGATGAGCACTGACTAGTAATGATTTAATTTTCTGTGTTGCTAACACACTGACAAGAATAAACTACCAAATGTGTGTTATCACTTCAAGCACCTTTTACTATTATCATAGGTCTTCAACTAGTAAAGAGCTAATCTAAGTTTAGGTATCATTAAGGGAACATTCACTACAATAATTTACATCTATTGTCATTCTGACAACAGGTAAAATAAAGATTACTAACCTTATCCACAACCAGAATTGTCACTGGAACTTCCAGAACTTTTGTCTCTTCATTAAAATACCTCTCTGCATCTTCAGGAAGAGATGGCCTAAAAAGCAACAAGTCCATTCCATTTTGTAACAATATTTTGACTGGTTGCCAGTTAAGGGGAATGATAAACTTCTGATGGAGGTATTTCTGAACAACAGCAACAACAAAGCCCAGCCAAGCAAGGTGTTACTTAAGGAGACCAAGGGTGTCTGGCCATGCAGCAGATAGTAATTTCTAAGGAATACGCAGGTTTTTCTGCAGCTGAAGCATCTTGCTGTCATAAGCTCCATTTCAGAGCTTAAAGCCAAGGCAAGACAAGAGCTCTAGCATTTTTAGCTCTGCTGGTGTATTTATAGTGTCTTACAGCATCAGAGTGAATGGCTTCCTGCTCTTAGGTCTCCACGGTGATAATGTTCCTACTACTACTACTGGAATTACATGCAATTTTTTAATGCATTGTTAAAGAATAGTTAATGAATATAGCACCCACTTAGTCACCATGGTGATCTGCAGCCTTGCTGCCTTTTATTTTGCAAGCCTGAAATGTGATTTGAGAAGGTGATCTTCAAAGGTATTGCTGACTTGTTTAAATATAGGAACTGGAGCTAAAGAGAAAGTAGGAATAAACTAGCAGCTTTCACTTTGTCACAGGACATTTAGAATAGCAGAAGAAATTAATCTATTACAAAATAATCCAGAGGGAAAAAAATAATTGTTAAGTGTACACAGACAGTGCTGAACTCTAAATTAGCAGTTATGCCTTGGGAAAAAGATACTGAAATCCTTCAGTGAGGTAGCATTCACAGGAACGTGTCACTAGCCCAGTACTTCCCATCAGCTTGCAGCAAGCTCATCTTTCTCTGTCACAGACACACCTCCCCTCTGTGTCAGGGCCTTAAATCTGATCTGTAAACTGACACAGCCAGATACTTATTTGTGTGTCAGAAATGCCTTAATCTCATCCAGTCTCCTTTCTGAAGCTTCCCCACTTTTCAAAGGAAGATTAATGTCCTAAATCCAAGCTATGCTTCTATCCACTCAGTAAGTGTAACAGTGCTTTACAGCATCTGAAGTTTAGGAACTGAAAAATGTCATGTCAGAATGATGGTTACTGTTGTTGTAATCTGATAGGATTTGAGATGTTGGAAGAACTGTAAATACTTTTAGTACTTTGAGTATTAACCTGGTGAAACTTTTGAAATCAGTGATCAGTCTCAATTTAGAATCCAGAGACACTGCGCACATCAGTGGAAACCCAGGTCTACTGACAGCAATGGGACTGGAGAACCCAGAGGGAAAATGCAGCAGGTTTGCAGCAGCAATCAATGCAGAAGCTGCTCAAGTGTTTGGCTGTCCACCAAAATGAAGGTCTATATTACTTCATTTTACATTTCAAAAGAAACATCCTGCTAAATTCTTTAGTATGGCAATGATGAGGTAAATCAAATTAACAGCGCTCAGTAAGAGCTCTTGAATCTGAATTTTTAACAACTACAATTCTTTGTTTCCTGTAACTGAGTTATGCCTATATATGTAGATGTATCATGAAATGGAGAGGAGAAACTTGCTGGGGTAAGGCTTTTAGCATCTTAGAAGATACTATACAAAACAGCACATGAAACTGAAAATCAATACATTCATACTTTGGAGGAAGATGTACATGGGTAGGAGAGATCTGACCAGGAGCCCAACCATTCTTTAATTAGCAAGTGCAGGAGTTCTTGTCCAGAAATTATTTAATCAGTGATCCATGAAGTAGCCACCTGCCCACCTGCCAACCTCTCTCCTGTAAAGACTAGGTTCCCCACAGAAATGGGAGCATCCTACCAGGAATGCAACTGCTAGGATTTTCACCCTGCTGCTGTCACCACAGGAAAAGCATTTCCTCACAGGTATGTGATCCGAGTTAATTTCCTCCCTGAGCATCTGGCAACTGTTAAGGGGGAGAGAGGGGGGAGACTAGGACTGCATTGGCACCAGCAGTGTGAAGTCCAGCCTGCTACAGCGTGAAGGAAGAAAAAACTTTGACCTGCCTAAGTCTTGACTGACAGCCTCCCTCAGATATTGTCTGAAACACTGAGAAGATTAATATTGTGAGGTTACCTGGGCAGAAACTTCAGTTGCACACTGAAGGATGACTGAGCTTGAATGTAACCTGTTTTTGGAAGCAGCTCCATGTGTTTCCTCAACTCTTTGCACACCTCAAACCTCAATCTCAGCGTGGCTTTTGCTCTGCAAACAGATTAGAGAGCTTAAGGCTACCCATCCTGCTAGCTCAGCAACACTTGCTCATCCTCCCCTCCCCCTGCATCTCCACTGTACATTACAATCATCACAACTCCAAGCCTCCTTTGGAAATGATGGGCATGTAAAACTGCTCAGCAAAATCACACAGTTGTATTCTCTATTAAGTATAGAAAACAAGATTTTGGAAGCACTGTAGGTACAGCCAGCTCTATTTCAAACAGTATACACAGCTGAGCAGAACATAAGTATCAAAGTGCAGCATGGTGGTAAGTCAGGTCAGAGGAAACTGAAAGCCACGTTATTGTGAAATATCAGCTAACATACATTGCCCTTGTCTGCATCAATAGCAATGACTCACACAATGTTTGCCACCCCTAATGGTCCCAACAGCAGCACAGAACCCACTCAAGATGGAAAAAGTCTTGTACTGCTAGATCTAGGTTATGTAACAACTGGTGGTGGGTGGGATGTAACAAATAAAAACCTGTTATTCTGTCTGAGAAACACAAACATTAAGACCAGCAACTCTAGGTGGGATGAGGGATACCTAGATGCTGCCTAGGTGACTACCAAGCACTTGATGTCCCAGCTTGTGGTCAGAAGAATCAAAAGAATGAATCAAGAGAGCACAATACAGCTAAAACCTCAACCTTCAATACCAAAACTTAAGCCTGTACAGGCAGGGACAAACCTCAGACTCAGAGGGGAGGAGCTGTCTGATGCCAGAAATGCACTGAAAGTGCTGCTGCTTTTGGTTTTTCTCCCCAAAACTGTAGTGACTTCTTTTAAATAGATGTGAATTCACAGATCTCTTGTAACTTCTCTAAGAGCAGAGATTCTACAGGGCTAGGAGTCATAGTGTGGCTAAGCTGGTACTGCCAGTTCCTCTGCTAAGATGCGTGATCAGTTTCTCCTATGAATGGCATACTGGAAGCTAGGAAACACCTCCCTGTTTACTGAATTCTGGTCATATCATAATACAGTGATAGCCACAGACCACGTCCTGCTTTGGAATTTTATGCCCAAATGCAAAATTGCCAAGCAATTTACAAATATTTCAGCTTGTCATCTTCCTTCTCTTGGACTGGTTTACAAGCTGTCAGTCCAGATGGTCTGCTCTGAATCAACAGCTACAGCATGTGGTACGGGGAGCCCAGAATGATTTCTGACTGTTGACAATCTCAGAGAACTCTATAGCACTTCATTAAATCAGTGCAGATTATAACCTGCCAGAGAAATTACTTTTCAAAGTGATTTACATTGGATAGGATTCTCATGAGACACTTTTACCCTTTATGCTGCTTATTTATGCTTCCTGGTTACCCTGTTCTATGTGACCAGGAAAATACCAAACAAAACCCAAACCAACACCAGTACTAACTAACACTCTGCATTCTACAGAGCTTGCATCAAGAGCTTCTTCTACAGAGCACAAGCATCAGAGCTATCAAAGTAACTTCAAAACTTGATCTTATGCTTACACTATAGACTAGAATGTCAAAGATTGCAGCAGTATGGTAAGAAGCAAATTCTTTCTGCTCTGCTTCTGTCAGGTGTGTGTGTACTGGTGGTGAACCAAAGGCTATTTTAACACAACATCTCCCTCAGGTCTGGGGTAGATTTCACCCTGAAAATCTAAACAATTCTCTTGCTACAAGTTTTAGGGTAGCTTGTTTGAGGTTTTCTTTCTGTAACTACTTAAGGATTGGAGTAGAAATTTGTAAGAATACTCCTGAACAGCAGGATTATTTAAGTACCTAAGCAACATTTAATTAAAGAATCTGTGTTCTAGAAGTTATGCTAATAACATTTCCCACCTACTAGATCTGAACTTTAGTTCTCACTAGCTGAGGCACTTCAGCAGTAGACAAGTCACCTTTTCAGCTGGGCAGTGGTAATCTCACCTTTGGTCTCCTTCAGTGAATGGGTGCCACAAGCATTAGTTCAGACAGCACTGTAAAACACTTTAGCTAATACACAGTTCACACCTAAAGCTGTTGTAACAAACTATTATCTTTAGTTGTATGTTGACAGCAGTTTGGACACTTCTCTGCTACTCTGATACTTGGCTCTGGATCCTTTGTGCACAGTTCCAGACCACAGACCTTGGCAAGACTACCTTTCCCCAGCTTTCACTATTGCAACTGAAAACCAGCTACTTACTAGTCTAATGTAAGAAATTGTCTTGACTGATAGTAATTTGTAGCTATTTTCAGCAGCTGAAATTAATTTTGTTTGGGAAGTGGTTTGACACATACCATGTAACAAAGAGGAATCCTCTTTCTGATATATGCTACAGAAAAATTTCAACAGCTACTAGAGGAAGAAATTTCTCAGGTACCACATCTGAAGCATAACATCTATCTACTTTTGCAGGATAAAAAGTTGAGACATCATATTCCTGCACATGCAGTATTCTGAATTTCAACCCAAATGACTGTATAATGAAGAGTTTGTTCCTAACTATAGAGAATTGGGTGATAAATCAAAGACCTGATCTGCCAAGGTGCCTTTAAGGACAGTATGCTATATATTAAGTGCTCTTAATTCAGTGAAATTTGGCAAAGGATCAGCAGGATTTTTCCCTCAGTTAAGAAGTTTTGCCCTAAGCAATTTGACAGGTTCTCTCTTTAGGATCCCCTTGAAATCTTAAGTTTTTGTTAGGACAGTTATTCTGCTTCTCTACTTATTAAGTTCTATCCCTGGGTTATCTAGACCAAGTAAAATCACTTACATAACAACTTGTGCCTGTCATATCTGTAAGCTGAATTTCTGAGATAACAGCTTTACTCATTTCTTTCCAACTGTGAAGAATCTCTGCAGTCTGTAATTCTGGTAAGAGGTTTAGAATGGATGACTTCTACAGAACCAACCTCTCCCCCACCCTCCCACAAACCCACCCCCTTCCTACTTAAATAGGATCTAAGAAATGCAAGTTGTTAAAATAAGCATTCAGTAGTGAATGCCTAGTAGAGGGAAGACACCTGGCATCTGAAGGCAATTAAAAGTTCACGTAACCACTCTCCTAACAGCATGAAATCTCTGGGAGCCACTGAGCACAAACAGAATCAGACTTCAGACATTACTGACTTGGACTATAGAAGCATCCAGCTATTTTTTTCCCCTGTAAGTTGCTATTTGGTCACTACCCATGGGCCTAGAAGGTACCTGTCACTGCAGTGCAGTATTTAAGGTGTGTATGGGTTATATGATATATAGTATATTTGATAGTAAATAAAATACACCTGTATGGCATATTCAATGGTAAATGCAAAACTGACATGATTTATCCAGTATCATAGCCCATGTCTGGAAAGACTGGAGATTGATCTTCTCAATAAGGAACAGTTGGCATGAGGCTGGCTTCCAGATCCTAAGTCTCTTATGGACTTTAATTAAAGGTAAAATAATTGAGAAATAACAACTCTTTCGTAAAATTTCCTGGCTGAATCAGTTATACCCAACACATTTATTTCCCTAATGTTCCATGTACAAATTCCACATGATGAAACTCTGTGGGGTTGCTATTCCCTGGGACTTTATGTTATAGCACAGAAGAGAGAACCTTGTAGGAATGGAAAGATATGTATTAACCAGATACTTCATAGCTGCTGCTGGTCTTGGGGATCTATGACTGTAGGATACCCAAGTCCCATTTCCACAGCAGTGTGGAATTCAGAGGGCTTGTAATCAGGATGTCCTCCTGTAATGCCTGAGGAAAAAAACAAACCACTCTTCAGCTTCCTACGGTGACAAGATGGGTCTGGCACAATGGAACCTCAAGACCTCTCTCAGCGAATTGAGATCTCATTCTTTGGCTAGAGAAGGCAGCTGACAGTAAAAGGGTAGCTCACCTGCTTTGAATGACAATGCAATCCTGGTAGAGCCGGTCATACATACAGATCTTCAAATCAACGCTGGGACTGGGCACCCAAACAGGCACATCAACAGCAACTCCAATGGCACTAAAGCACAACTGTTAACACATCAATCACGAGTGGAATTATTGCTGTTATTCTCAAACTCTTACTGACCTAGACAGAGCAAGAATTTCTGCTACAAACTACAGCTGATTTTATTATTCATATTGCAACAGGTTTGTAATTAGGAAAAGCCATGAAAGCCATTTGTAAAATAAAACCCAGATGTTATGGTGGCCCAGCAGAAAAAAGAATTATACTTTGGTTTGGATTCTTTGGCAGAGAACATGAAGGAATAGCATGTCATGATACTGACAGCAAGCCTTTAAAGTGCATCTAGCTTCGCATGTGCTATAATTTAGAAACTCGAGAGACTGCAGCTTGTTTAGCCACCAAGGAAATACAGCAATGGCAGCACAGTGCTGTACTTCCTAGAATGACCTGAGCTCTGACATCAGTCACCACAGAGCTCTGGCTTGGATAAAATCATCCTGGAATTGAGGGGACTCATAGGAGCTTTCAGCACCTGCAGCTCCTTTTGTAGCCTACTCCATCTGCAGACCGTGGGGAGAGCCAAGACCAGCCCACTGAGCTTCTTGGAAGTTTTTCTTTATTTTTTTGGCAAGCTTCTGTGAACTGTTCCCAGGCAGAATTTGGCATCCAATAAAGTGTAGAATCAAAATATGCAGAAGGGGTAACTAAAGTTGCCATCTCTTCCAGCTTTCATACATCAGTTTCACTATTGCATGCTAAATAATTCCAATTCTGATATAACAGAAATAAAATGAACTACAGAGGAGAACACTTTTGTGTTTGTTTTGAGGTGTTAGAAGTTTTCCAGTATGGTGTGTGATAAAATGGGAATACCAGAATTATTTGCATGGAAATTTAAGAGAGTCAGCAGGTTTAATAACCACACTGCACCAGAAAGAAGGGCCATGACTTACAAAGTTATCTCCCATCAAACCACACAATGTCATCACACGGTACCTCGCTGTTATTTCTTACACTGTTCATAAACATAGCTGTCCTCTACCTCCTTCTCCTGTTTCTAATGCAGGATTCTGAGCTCCTTTAATTCTTGTGAAAAGCAGAAGTAGGAGGGTTTTATTTCTGCAGTGTTTTGAAGCAAGTCTTGCACAAAATCACTCACTGGTTTGCAGTCTGAGTTGTCAAAGATGATCACAAAGTCTGCACACACGTCCCCAGGGAGAGCTGGGACAAATATAACCTGAAGTTTGACTGAGCTGAAGGGTCCAATTTCACCTGCAGTAACCTAAACAAGAAGTAACGTGGTTTTCATGAAAACTGCTATTACTGTAGCTGGCCATAAATTGTATTGAAATAAAGAAGTAGTGCATGCTCATACTTACAAATACTCTACTATGCCTGGTTTGTAACTAGATTGAACACACTATGCAAGGGAAAAAATCAGTAGCTCACAAGCAGGCGTGGTCAGAATCTTACTGAGAGTCTCCTTGTACTGCAAGACCCTGCATGACAACTAGATAATGAGGTTTCCCCAAGTGTTTCCATCATACAGTGGTGAATATGGAACTAAACCATGGAGAAGCTGACTGGTGCCACCATTCATACTGCTGCTCTACTGACTGCAGCATTAAGTCCACCTGCTTTCTGCATGCATAGGTAGAAGCAATAAATGCTAGTACAAATTAGTGTCCGGACTCTCATAGCCAGAGTTTTTAATATGGCTCATGCTTGATGTCACCCAGACATTCTTCCTGCCACATCTGTTGTGTTGTCACTAGACTTTGTATAACTGCAGAATGAGACACCAGAAGAAGTTTGGAAATAAAGAGTCAGTTCAAATAAGTCTTTACAGATCAAAAGAAAGAGCAAATGTGTCATGTGCCTTCATTTTAAGAATTAATTGTGATACAGTGAAGCCCAGTGGGCTTGGAACTGATCATGTACTTACACGGTTCCTAGCAGAGACAAAACAATTTATTTGATTTAGGCTTATGTGGGGTTTCTGGAGGAAAATGGACATATAGTGGACATAACTGTGAGCAATCTTGGACATTGTCTGACAGGATTCTGTTCTCATGGGAAGGCACGTTGTTTGGGACACTTATTATCAGAAAGCCTGAAAACTTGGACTCTGTACTGTGTGAAAGTTATGCTGGGAGAACAGACTCAAGGACAGTGTGTTTGTGCAGTCCTGGAACAAGGAGACTAACGGCCTTGCCACCTGCAACAACAAGAACCTGACAGGAAGAGTCAGAGATAGAGACTGATGCCTTGTGGTCAGTAGGTCTTAGCAAATCATATGTAATGTTTAGGCGAGTGGACAATGCATGTAACCAATTGTAATTTGGGCTACCACGTGGCACGTTTGTAGAAAAATGTATTTAAGCAGAGTGTGTGCTTAATAAAATTGACTTCTTGCCGTATTCATATTGAATCGAGTGCGGAATTCGGGACTTCCGCGTCGCAACAGGCTTAGAGTAGTGAAAATCTTGTCTGTATCTCAGAATATTCATTACCTTTCCCAGCATAATTTCAACTGGTGGTTCTTCAGGAGAATGTTGCACTAAATTATGTGCATCCTCTGTGTCTAGATCTGATCTGGAATTTAATACATCTCGACCAAGATGTTCTGGGTTAAAAAAAGAAAGAACACAAAACCCCATAAAATTCTGAGTGTGTACATCTACTCACTACACAAAAACATCAAAGGGAGCAGAAGTACATGGATTTTGGTCAATACTGCAAATCCAATAACGTATACCACTGATGGGGAAATAGAAATGTCTAGAAACTAATTTCTGTTTGGCCACACAACTCTGCCCTAGTCCAGAAGTCTACCTTAAGCACCTGAAATGTCCACTCCAGAACAACAATATCAGTGTTTCAGTAGGAAAAAGTATATATTGGAGATTGTTACATCAATGAATGCAAATTCAGCTCAAAGTGTGAACTGGGCTCTAAGAAAGACTTCTGTGGGACTAAAAAAAGGAAAGAAGTGAAGTGCTGCTTCACTTTGTTTTCAAAACAACTGCAATAAGTACCTTTTAATTAACAGTCTCCAGCTAGGGCTTCAAAGTGTCTTAAACTAATGCATCACAAGGGAGATGGAGCTAACCCTGCACTGTATGGCAGTTACCAAGTGGCAACCATATGCTTCACATGAGGCAGGAAAAAGATGTGCCAAAGCCCTAGAAAAATTTTGTTGTTATTGTTCATTTTTTTAAGGTCTGAAAACATCTTTAAAGGTCTGTTATTTCTGGAATCACTCCATTTCACAGCCCAGATCCCAGACTTCAAAAGAAAAACCATCCCCAATCTTTTCATGGAACTTTTAGTTTCTGGCAATTGGTATGATCAATAACCAGAAGAAATGTTAAAGAACACAGATAAGAAAGTCTTTCTTATGCAAGACTGGATTTTATTAAGCAGATAGTAAACATCAGGAACGATATGGAAAATGTCTGAGGAGGTTCATCTTTCTGCTTCCTGGTTCCTAGAATTGCAGACTGTAAAAATAAACCTATCATGTGGATTTCTATTCTGAGAAGTGGGTATTCAGTTGCTGAGACAAGAATGATAACAGTTTTGCAGTTTCTGTAAGCTCCTTGGTTTCTGTATTCTGAGACTGAATTTTGATGGCTAATGAGAAGTGAGATTCTCTGTTGCTTTTGATGTAATGGTGTCAGTACATTATTTTTAGTCATGTTTTGTGAGGCAGCATACAAAGCAATATAACATTACTACTAGAATGATGAACTATTTAATTTACTGAGTAACTCTGCAAACTGAACTCCACAGTTCATTACAGGAAACTCTACAAACAGATACTGCTCAGCCTGGAAACTGCACTGCCAATTTTCTAAACCAGTCACCTTACCTGTGGCACTACTGCTCAGGTGTGTCTCACTCCTCTGCTGCTCTACCTGTGCTATGCAGCAGGTCACTTCTTCACTACTGTCAGGACAAATTTGTTCCTTCTCTTCAAGCACAGATGCCACAGGACTATTGCTGACTTTCTTTCCAGGGACACAGTCACTGAAATGTGGATTAGCCTATTAGAAACAACACAGAAAAAAATACTGTCACTGTTCATCTAGCTTGCATCAGCTCCAATTTTATCAAGCAGTTGCAAATCAGACTTGTGTTTTTTGGCAACTGTTCCATGTTATAACTGGAGAAATGTGCTGCACTTCCCAAAAACTGCATATTCTCCTAGACCTTTATCAATGAGCAGATTTCCTTTTTTGCTGGCTGCCCAAAACAGGTAAATAACAGAATGGAAGCAATGCAATATAGTGTCAGTTATTTTCCAATTAACTGAACTAACATTTTTCTAGTGGAAACACAGGCAGTCCTATGTCAAAACTAAGTCTGCTAAACCTAGACTTCTGTTTATTACACACCTACAAAAGACAGAATACAGAAGGAAAACCACAGATACAGATGGTGTTATTTCACAAACTGATCTTCCAAAGTCCCTTCCAACCAGAGCTGTTCTATGATTCTGCATGATTCTATCAGACTTTGAAAAGCAGAATGTTTCTGCTAATTTAGGGACAGGCTTTTGAACCTACCATTCTTCCAGAAGATTTTGCTGTTGCTCTACATGTACTACTGTCACCTGCTGACATCTGAACTTTGAATCTTGTTCCCAAAGCTCCACTGTTTGTCAGGTTGATGGTCCGTGAAATAGTCTCTCCCACCACATGGCTGCCAAAGTCAATGAGCTCTTTATCTAGTGCCAGCTGTGAGGAGATAAACCATTAATTACTACTGCCCCAGATAGCAATGTCAATTAAATGAGCATCCACCTTTTCAAGAGGAAGACTTTAAAGTTCTTATTATCATTTCAAAGACAGTACCAAATAATGACATGAACTGTGGGTATCCTCCTGCCTTTCTGCAGAAACCAACTCATTAAAACAATGTCTTGTTAAACTGAGCCACTGCCATTGCTGTCCTCTATATGACAATGGAAAAAACAAGCTAAATTCTCTTCGTGGTAGGAGCTTGCATAGGACTTCAGGTAGCTACTCTGGAAGTAGGAAATATTTACATACCAGTTCAACATTGTTACTCTTGAGTTACAGAGAAATGGTTTTACTAGCATCGGCCTGAGAAGCAAGCAGCATTTACCATCACCTAGTGACACATACCAGTTTCTAACACATCCTGTCTTGTTTCTTTGAGCTATCATGGTTTACAACCAGTTTAAAAAGTAACATACTACTTCATATAGAATTGCTAATGACTTTGTAACTGAGTATATTATAAGAAAAGGCTTGGAAGTCAAGTTCAAGCATCAAAAAGACAAAGACAAAACCAAAAAACATCAAAAAGGCAAAAAACTTGTTTGCTTGCTAGCATCCTGCTTACAGCTGAACTCTTCCCACTTTCATAAAGAACAGGAGTTCCTGTGTGTAATTAGTGCACAATGATGGTCTGACTTCTCTAGGTGAGGGAAACAACTCCTGTGATCAAAGATCAATGTGCTGCTCTTCTCCTGCGTCATGCATTCTCCTCTTCAAGGTCTTCTAATTGAAAACCATCAGAGTCCTATATACACACTCAGATTTAAGAATGCAGCACTGAAGTGGTATCATTCCAGCTTCCTACTTCAGTGGATTCCACTCTGAAGTTCAAGCTACAGTTCCTGGGTAAGTGAGTCCATTCAGGTGCAAATCTCAGTGTAACCTGGGAAGCTAAGGAATGAATCATTTTCTGGAAAGAGACTCTCCATTTAAAAAGGAAAAAAAGAAAGAAATGTAAATACTTCTTGCTAAATATTTTCAATAAAGTTTATGCTATCTCCCATTTTCTATTACTGTTGCTCTACTGACTCTGAGCACACTTTAAAAGGTCACTTACAATGCATCTCTTGGCTGTGCATTTCAGTGGAACAGAAAAAGGACCTGTCTGTGCCATAAACATGACTTCTCCTTCCAGAGTTTCATTTATCTGGAAAACAGCAGCAACAACAAAACCCCCATCAAATAATTTGTAAAGATTTAGCCTAAGTAGTCTGATTAAAAGTATTTTCACTCATTCTCTGAATAACATTAAAATGTACCTCTACAGATCTACATTTCTGCTTTAAAACAAGCCTTTGGTAACTGCTAGGCTAACTTTAGGTGGGTGATATTATAAATCTCTTTATTTGGAGCAAGTTTCAAAGATATCGATTTTCCTACAACATGCTTTATTACAGTTTGACAGAGCTTCAACATGCACACAGCTGTCCAAGTGCAACACTGCCTTCTCTAGAAATGTAGTTTACTTCCTTGTTAGCAGTTAAGAAATTAAATTAATGATGGTTTTAGTCAAACTAGTGGATCACATGAGGATTCTCACAATTGTTCACAACTTGGCACTGAGGTGCACTTACCATTGGCTTAAATGTCACCACTGTTTCACAGGACATTCCAGCAGACAGTTTGCCAGGTGGGTCAAAACTATGGAGATAATGAGCATAAAACTTCCAGTTAAAGCTATATATGAAATACCCAGCTCCTGTTCTGGTAACAAGGGCAGATACTTCACATTTTGTTCCCCACTTGGATTAATTACTTAGAACAGAGTGAGTGACAGATTAATGAAAAGCCACAGAACCCTGCTGCAATTGTGAAACTACAAAGGCTGATTCTTCACTGAATCAGAAAGCCTTAAAGCAGTTTTAAAGACAAGAATTGTTGCCTTCATGCTACAGACAAAGAGACTGGAGCCATACAGGTAAAGCTGAGGCTCAACAACATCAGTGTCCTCTACAGTACAAGAGGTAACAGGCATAAGTTTGAAGACAGCAAGTACCATCTAAACCTGAGGAGGAAATTCTTTACTTTGGGGGTGGTGGACCACTGGTTCAGGCTGCCCAGAGAGGTGGTGGAGTCTCCTTCTCTGGGGACATTCCAAACCCTCCTGGACACCATCCTGTGCAACCTTCTCTGGAGGAACCTGCTCTGACAGGGGAGTTGGACTAGATGATCTCCAGAGGTCCATTCCAACCCCTAACATTCTGTGGTTCTGTCATTCACCTGAGCACCAGAGCAAGGTTACAGGCTTATGTGCTCTGCTGTATTACAGTCACTCATCTCCACCAGTCTATGACTAATGTGCTAAACACCTTTACCAAGATCTACAGCAGCTCAATTCAGACTTTACAGCTCTCAAGTGATTCTACTTAGTCAAGAACTGTAGTATGTTCACATTCCAATGTACTCTTAGAGGGACTAAGTGGGCAAGGAATGGCTCAACTATGCACCATAATTTTTCTTATCAAGCTAGCTAGAAATTCCAAGCGCAATCTATCACTGTGAAGTGGCAGTAGGTAGTGAGCTCTAACATGATCTCTGGAGTATGAACTCAGTTACTGTAGTGATACAACTTCCTTAATTCACTGGGGTGTGACTAAACAGTCACAGAAATGGTTTCTTCAGGTCAGTCAGCCATAGGAGTTGAAACCTTCATTTTTATGTAAGCCAAATGAATTTGCTCTGCTGTGTCCCATTGGTCAGCAAGCTTCACTTCCACACAAACATTTTTTTTCACTGAAAATTTACTGAAATCTATTTAGTTTGCTACAGAATTTGGTTGCATCTCCTGTGGTGGTACAAAGGTAAACTAAGCAACTAGTCTACAGTTAATCTTACTTACTGAATACTGATGAAGTCCTTGAGCCACTCACTGATTCCTACTAGTCTGCAGGAATTAACACTGTAGGATGCATTTATCAAAACTATCTTCTTTTTGTAGGTTTGACCAACATCAAAGTCCTTGGAATACCAAACATATCAAGTGGTGTGAATCACAGAAGCAGCATTAACACATGTGATGGTGAAAGCAACTACTTTTACCATAGCTGTGCTCACAGACACTACTGGGATCACAGGTCTGTGTGCAAAGTACCACATAAACCCAGAAAACACTGCCTTGCTCCCAACAAACCCTTGTAGAACACACAGCCTGTACAGCCAGGAACTCCTGCATCATGGATGGGGCAACATGAGCTAGGTTTGTGCACAGCTAATGCACCAAGCTGCTCAGTCTCTTCCTGCAGGGAATGTCCAAGACATTGTCACTTTCATGGTCTAACAGAGTTGTTAAAACTTTAGCCTGTGTATGGCAAAAACAATACAGATTTTTTGAACACAGAGAAAAGGAAAATAGAGTTCCAGGTTTGACTAAAGATCTATTAAAGACAAGATTTCTTTTCTTTCCTGTGCAACAGAATGCTGGGCAACACATTGACATGTACATACAGTAGATACACACATCATGCTTCTAGAGCCTATGGTGAATGGCCACCAACCTTGAAATGAATGCAGCCTGGTTTACTATAGAAAGCACATCCCTTATATTCATGGCCAGACACTATTTGCTTGTGAAAAATTCCAGTTTGGAATTCCTCCATTTTTTCCACAAAAGTGGTTTTTTTCACTGTCCTTATAGCAAGCTGCTTTGGATCCATTTCTTCTTTGGACATCTAATAAGGAAAATCAGTAGAAAACACCATGACTGTAAGAAAGTCATCTCAGAATCCACAGCTGAAAGCAGAAAAGTCTGTGAATGGAATCTTTTAGTAACTGGCCAATCTTTCTCTGCTTTTCTCCAGATCAAATTCAGCCTCCCCACTTCTATATGAAGGATTTCATTTATTCTCAGCTTATCATCATCCCATATCAGGACATAGTGGCTCTTCAGCTTTTAATAAGGTTTTGTTCCCTCAACTTCTTAATTACTCATTCAGAAAAAAACAGCTAACTTCACTGGGACATTTCAGTTACTGTCAGGTGTTTCTTTCATAAAAATCTATGAATAGCTATTTTATTTCTTTTTGATTGATGATAAAGTCTGCTCTTAAATTTCTTCCACATCTCCTAAAAAGCAGTATATGCATGTATACCTCGGAGTGACATTTAAGATCTTAACTACACAGCTCCACTCTCCAAGAGTGTTATTTACTCCTGGTTAGAGGCTAGAACACTATTCCTTTCCTAGAAGATCTACTTTTCTTTGCCTGACATGGCACAAAAAAAGTTGCTTGCACAGAAAGTAATCTGCTGCCAACTCAACAGTAAGTCATGTTCAGTTTTTGTTAATCCTCAAACAAGTGAACATGATGTGAGATGTCTTCACACATCTCTGAACTAAAATTGAAGCATTGTTTTCTCTTTAAGAGAACAAACACTACAAGAATAGTGTCACAACAATTACTCTGATGATATTCTCACATCTGAATCTATTTAATAAAGTCTGCATTTTAACTGCAGAATAGATAATTATTGGTTTTAAGCAAGGTTCCTAAAACAGCACTTGCCAGTGTCATTACTTCAGACACCTACAACTCCTGGAGAGGCAAATGAAACTTTTCCAATCCATTAAGATATTTTTATGGATACTGTCAGCATTTTTTGAAGACTAACTTCACAATGAGTCAATTACAAAAGGATCTCATCCATGGGGTTTTTTCTCTTCTGTCCCTCCTGAGAGATCTCACAACATTTACCTTGTGCAAGGCACGTTCCTGACTCCAAAGTCCTGGGAACTCTGGTTCCAGTAGGCTCTCCTCCCTCTCTTTCTCATCTTCGCTTTCACAGAGCACATCATGGGGTAGCTCTGCAGAAATCTCTTCCACAGAAGCAGTTCTCTCACCAGCTGAGGAACAAGCTGATGGGGAGCACCACAACTTTTGTGAAGGAACATAAGTTTTGAAGATATAGTGAAAGATTACTAGAGGACAGCAGTTACTTCAACACTTCACAGTTTCTGAGGTATTTTAATACAAAAATGACAGGTTTATAAAGCTCAGAGGCCAAAGATGACAAATTAGGTCGATCCCTTCTTAAGACACTGAATACAGACAAAATCTTAATTTAAAAGCATCCATATCCCATTAACTGTGTACTATAGGAGGCTACTAACTAGTCCCCAGGCATAAGAATACTGACTGTAGTCTCTGTGAGTGTTTTGTGTCTCTCCTAATAACCAAGGACTCTGCTTCATTGCTGTATGGCTATTTCTACCAATACTTCTCCCCCACCCCTTTTCTTTTAAGATTACATGAAGCCACTAGTTTCAGCAGGGAATGCAATTCACTCCACCTCCATTTTCCAGCCCAGTACTCTCTGGAATATAAAAAAACCCAGACCATTCAGGAAGCTTATGTCTAGAGAAAACCACTGTCTCCTTTCTAACAGCGTGGCACCATTTCTCTTGTGCTGAGAAACTGATCTGAATCCTTACTTAAGGATTAAGGTAATTAAACAGGAAGTGAGGGTACTCTGCAAGGGATTTGATGCTTGTTGTGATTCATGTGTTTGAAAATTCATCCCTTCTTACAAATGCCCCTAAAAAAGAATCCCCACACCAAACAGGACAAAGTCTTTATTCATACCAGCAACAACAAGTAGGAAAAGGGAGACCAACACTCATTAAGAGATCTAATGGGGAAATCACTCCCCATTTCTGTACTGTCTGGTATTTTTGGTTGTGGCCTGTGCCCTGTAACTTTGCCAAAAAATAAATCTAAAGGCAGTTGGTTCTCAGGCCCTTGTTTACCTGGGATGTTGCTCCAGCAGAACGTTTGCAGGTCTTCTCAAGATACTGCCACGTTCTCCTTCTCCACAGTGAAGAATCCTCAAGTTTATCACTACCCTTAACTGCCTTAGTGCAGGACTGACTTCTTTTCCTCTTGTCAATAGAAGCTTTTTCTTTCAAAATTTGAGATACAATCTCAATCTTTCTTGATTTTTGCCGTTCTCTAGAAGCTCTGTAATCCATTGTTGGAAGAAATAAGAAAACAACAATGGTTGTTTGCTAATAATCCTAACTACAGTCCACTTTCTTTTGAGCCTTTAAGCTAAATAGCAAGTCTTTGAATTGGGTGCAGGGGTAGTTTGTGTCCAGACACTAGGGGATTCAGAGGCTACTGATCCATTTTTGTGGACTAAATATACTACTACACATTCAAGTTGCTTAAACCAGACTGTACAAGTATCACACACACAGAGTATATGAATGAGTTCACTCCCTCGAGACAACATCAGAGTTGTTACGCTTTCAGAATCTGATTAAGAGCTCCAATATACTCCTGCATGAGCATCAGTAAGCAGCTGAGAGTATGATATAGATAGGAGTACTTACTGTTTCTCTTTTTCGTGCTCTAGCAGTCGTTTATGGAGAAGAATTTCCTTGGCAACATTGCCTCCTTCCGCTAGGATGGCTTCCCTCATTTTCATCTCCTGCTTCTTTGCCTTGAAGGCCCTTGCTTTCTTCCACACCTGGAGAGTCTGGAGCTTTTCCTATGAAGCCATACAAACCAGTTAAATATTTGATTCACATATGAAAGAAGACAAAACAGAGAATCTAGTGTTGGTCTCCTTATCTAAGTATAAATTTGTGGTAGATTTCTCTGAAGTAGAACTTGCTGGTTTTAATATGCACAGTAGTCCAGGTTATGCTGAGACACAGAAAACTCTTGACTGTGTCAGGGCTACTTCTTTAGCCTTCCAGCTTGCCTCTGAAAGGCTACTCAATGAAGCAATGTGAAAAGATACAGTTCTAATCAAATCAGTGTTAAATTAAGATCATTCCCTCAGATTCTACAGAATGTAAGCAGAAGAGCAAAGCAGCATAGCTCAGAAACTCTTAATATACATTATTTAAAGCCTTAAGTAACTAGTTTTCTCCCATATGTTTTCTCCATATGAAGTATTTCTGCACTGGGATCCAAATAACCAGAAATGCTTCTGGTTGAGTTTTCAGAGAAGTTATTTGAAGTATGCATTAATTTCAAGAGAGTTCACCCTACCAGAACAACTAGGTTGTTGAAAGAATAAACACCGTAAGCAGAAGTGTAAAAATCTGCCTATAGGAATCTAACACCATTACTCCCATAGTTACGTTCTCCCCAGTTTCAAGAGATTAGGTTGGTGATCTGACAGCACCACCCAACAATTCAGCAGTGAAAACCAGAATTACTTGCACTAAAACCTAGCAGTCTAACAAGTTGATTTCTCCATTGCCCATCTAAGGCAGCGCAGCAGTACCCGGCTGGAAGCGATGCTGGTTTTCAGGGAAAGCACAGCTTGGATCCTTCTCTCCATATGCTCCTGAGTTTCCTCTTCTTCCTTTGCACTTTTTTCACGAACTCTGTAAGCAAAGTAAAATCTTTCAGGCTCATATCCTCCAAGGCTTTTAGTATTAGGATGTTTACCCTGACAACTAGTAATTGTCAATGTCACCAAACATTCTTCCTGTAAGCCTCTGTTTACTATGCTACTGGGTGTGGGCAAAGTGGAACAGTTGGAAGGCTCTTCTAGACACTGCACTGCTCAAGTTCCAAGTGCCAACAGGCTTTCAACTAGTTTGCTCAACAATTTCTTTTTCCTTTTTGAATTCTGAATATGAAAAACATGTTCCACAGTATGACACATGTCTAGATGCTAAAATAAAGAAAGAATTCAGGTGGTGCTCATATAACCAGTATCTAAACAATTACATTGTGAACTTCATACAAGCAAATCACTTGTACTCACACCGAAAATAAACTCTGGAGACTCTAAAAGCTAGAAAATTGTGGGCAGGAATCAAATGTTTCAAATCATTATTAATGCCTACAAGTAGTCAGACCCCTCTGCATCTCACCAAAAAGACACTCCTTCCAGGTACAGGGAGTCTGAAGACCACTCTAGTAAGTGGATTTTCTTCCTCCCGAGTCCTTTGTGCCATGTAAGATTTGAAGGGTCCACAGCACTGGGACTGTGAAGATTTCCAAGTGTAACAGAAGGGTAACCTAGCAGAAAATGATCCTTTTTCAAAAACTAAAGGATGAAGCACTATACACCAGAGAATGTGCAATGACAGAAAACAATGACCTTGCCATGGTTTTTCTCAGGAAGCAGACTGCTTTTTCATGGTTCCTTTTGGCATCTTCAAGTATTTTTTTATGCCTTTCTTCATATTCTTTCTGGGCTTCCTGCTCTTTCCTACAAAACACATGCAAACCAACAGTTACAGCAGGACTATGGAAACCTTGATTCCAACACAATGACATCTAAGGGTGGGACTGTGGAGTTTAATAATACATGCTAAAATGAGGACACTAGGCTCTCCCCACCCTCCTACCTCACACAACCTATAAACAAACTGATAAATTGCTGTCTGGTTTCTCTTCAGGAAATTTCTGTGAACTTGCTCATGTTCAGAAGGTCCTGATGGCCAACAACAATGCAGACACATGCAGTTAGCATGACCTAATAAACCTCATTTAGACAGGAAGCATTCACAGTTTTTGTCTTTCACAAGTTTATTTTCACGAATCAGAACTCTTCACCTGCATAACCACAGGACTGTGGTAATTTTTATTCTAAGGCCATTTCCTTATAAAATATTCATGCAGAAGAAGAAACACAATAGCACTTGTATTGGAATTAGCTAATCTCAACACCTGAAATAGTGAACTGGCTAAAAATAATACGAAGAAAGGAAGCAGAGTCTGCCTTATAGGCGCTTACTTTTCTCTGCACTGACGGTTTCCTTCTGCTTGCAGTGCTGCTATTTTTTCCTTCCAAATCCTCACTTCTGCTCTTTCTTGGTATTGCATCTCTAGCTCCTCCTCATCCTTTTTAACTTGTTCACGGTGGATTTCATATTTCCCTTGCTCAATTTCTATCTGCCACATCTCAAGCCTTTAAAACAAAGTGTAGGTTGTTTTCACTGGCATTCTTTTACTTAAAGCTGCTGAGTAGGTAATGCTCTATGGGGAAAATTAAAGTCTAGCCAGGTTTCATTTTAGTTTGTTAAATTATATTGTAAATTATACCCTGCTACTGACACAGGCATTGCACCTATCAGACTAAGGCTCAGATCTAATAGCATATCTCATTTTAAAGACATTCGAAATATCAGTCAAGAGGGAAAAGTAATAAATCTCAAGGTTCTGTTCCTCAAATTCATGTTGATCCAGAAGAAAATACAAAAATCACAAAAATTAGAAAAATAGCTTTTTCTTCAACAGTTAATAACTTCAGGGGCAGTCTCTGACTCCTCTGTGCTTTGCTGAAGGAATTTAGATATGAAAAGGATACACATAAACAGATTAATATAGCTATGGCTAATCACACAAGTCAAGCATTTTAAAGCTGTTACAGAATACTGCAGAACATAGTGTACTCTGGCTAACCACTTGGTTGATCACATCTACGAGCTCGTGCTTGTGTTCTTCCTTTGATGCAGTGGCATTAGTAGTTGTACCTCTGGTGCCAAAATATAAAGAGACTCACCTATTTCCTTCTGCAGAAGACAGTTTTACTTTGTCTTATATAAATAACACAGGATGTGTGAACAATTACATGCAGCAATATTAGCTAAGCATAAAAACACATAGTGCCACTAAGGTGTCTCCACCAGTCTTTTCCTTCGTGCCCTATAAAAAACACTTAAAAAGCAAAAATTAGAAGTATTTATGCTGATTCAGAGATCAGTAGCACAGGCAGGTTTACCTTAGTCCAGCTTGTTTTCCATTTAAAATGAGACCTCTGTAGGTCCACAACTGATGCACAACTCCAAATAAAATCAAAACTTCATTTATGTGTGCAAAATTAATTCAGAAGCTGAGCCACAGCAAGCATTTTCCTAAGCAATGAACTGTTTAAGCTAAAAGTTGCTCTGAAGATCAAAGTTGCTCTTTGCCTTGCAGTCAACTTCCATGACCTCAAACAATGTACTTCCTTATTTACAAGCAACTTTTGCAGTGATTAACTTCTGAATCTATTAACTAGGGTATGAAGAACACAACAAAGATTGACTCCCATCACACTGCTTTCTCATTCCCTCACTTACATGTTTTCTTCTAGTGTCAAAGCAATTTCCAACTCAATGTCCTTCTCTTTCTCCAGTTCAGCGCACAGTTGCTTGTGCATTGCCTGAAGGCGGAACAAGGCTGCACTGTTAACATCAAAAAGGAACAATCAGGAAGAAATTTGAATAAAGAAAAGTTAAAAAACCCCAACAAAGCAACTCTCCAAAAAGATCAACAGTAATAGAGAGTATTTTTTTATTTGAGACTGGGGTGTATGCATTCAAATTCCACTAATATATGCATTCTCTTATTCAGTCATCTAAGGCATAGCTTCCTTTAAACTATTACACACAGACTGAAGTTTACAGAGGAGTAACTATTCCAAAAGCACTCCTCATCAGGGAGTACCAGTACCTAACGTTCACCTCCTCATTTTGTTATAGCAGCTACTCCATTTTGGCAGTTAACCCACCTTTATCACTTTATCATTCATCAATATACTAACCTGAAGATTAAGACAGGTCCTAAAATGCAGCTGCAAAGTTTGTTCACAATACTCTGGTTCCTGGTACACAAGCCACCCACTTCTTTCTATTTAAACCCAATGTGAGGAGTACAGTAAATTGCCTCCCACTTTATAGCCAAAGTGTTTCAGAACAGCTCCTGTATGCAGAACTGCTCCTGAAAGGCATTCATGCATTTCACAACAGAAATCACAAAAAAGAAATGGTACCTATATACATATATACATATATATATATATATATATATGTATATAAATCCTGATTGTACCAGGAGCAAAACCAAGACCTCCAAAAAGTGCCATAGCATATTGGTGCTGGTTCATCAAACTGAAGAGAAGTGACTGAGACCCTGACAAACCAATCTGACAGGAGGGGCAAGGCTGATTTAATTGCCTAGTATTGTATTTTTATATATGCCCCTTTCCTGTCCACTCCTAAGTTTCCACCTCTTTCTACACTGATTTACCTAACAGAATATTACCTCCAGACCAGAAAGCAGAGAGATCAGTGATGCCCAAGCCAATGCACCATTACTCTTTATTTGAAAGAGGAAATGATTGCTGAAGACACATCAGCTGGAACCTGGCTGCAATATTAGTGTTCACTGACCTGGGAGTGAAGGTACTGCTCTGCTCCCTAGCTGGAAGTGCAATGCCCTTCTCTTGGAAGCCTTCCAAGCTAACACGGCTACATCTTAACCTGACAACAGCAATGGTTTTCACCACTCATCTGCTCATATCCTTAATACATGTGCTTAAAAATCCTATTAACTGTTCAACAATATGAAGAGATGAAAGCAGGAAGGTTTCACTCATTAGTTACAGACAGATGAACACAGTGGATGCCTGTAGTCTTTGGTATCCAGAAATACTCTCTACCTACACATTGCCAGCCTCCTCCTCTTTCTCTATTTCAGTGACTACACAATCCAGCTGCTTTGCCAGCATCTTGATCCGCAGTTGACAGGTGCTCAGCTTGTTTCTGCAAGAAGCAAACAGATTATTTATATTTTGCAAGTTCTTTACTCTTTCTGACAAAAGTCTTCCTCTTGGAGGCAAGATTCACAGTTAGGATCCCTCCAACTCTTCCCAACTCCCCACAACCATCCCACTTTTAAGATTTCACTATGAAGCTCTCCAGAAGCCCTTGGTCATTTCAAACATTTACTCCAAAAATCCAGAAAAATGTAACAAGACTTCATTCTGACTTCACTCATAGTTCAGATATTATCAAAACTAACAGCAGCACAAATGGCATCTTTTTACATTAGCTTTCTTCAGATATATTTGCTGCTAAAGACCATCTTTGTAGCCTTAACATAGCAAAAGGCTCATAGCAGGTTCTCTTCTTAAAGCAGGTAACTTCACCAATTCTAATGTACCATTTCCACCACAGTTAAGAAAATGTTTGCAATTTATTTTCCACTTGCATGTTTCCAACTGACTGTTGAACCAGCAGGACTGTGCAGATATCACTGCAAGGAATTAGCATCTAATTCTTCCAGACCAACACCTCTTTGCTAACATTCATTATTACATTGCAGTTTTTTTAGCATGTAATTAATTTTTATCCTTGATCCTTAATTCTTTACAAGGGTTTGGGGATATACTGAATATATTCTATTAAACAAGTACTTGCATCACTTAACTTCCATGCAAAAATTCCGTAAACTCTAATATTTAAAAGTGATACAGTATCCCAGTATTTGGTGGTGGTCTATGCTGGTAGATTATGTTCACTCAAACACTAACCTGGCTTTTTGGACCACAGATTCCTTCTCTCTGGCTAGGTCATCGAGCTCTTTTAGGTTCCTCTGTAAGGTTAACATGTAACTTCTATCTGCCGACTTCACAGCCTGAATATTATTGGTGTTGCCCAAATAGTTTTCCAAGCTTTCCCTTTGAATTGAAAAACAAAATTAGCAATGAAAACATAACAAGAAATAGAAAAGTTACATGAAGTTTGCCCAGCACCCACTTACACATCTGTGGGTTGCTCATTTTCTGGTTTTATTCTGTTCATATTCTACCAGGACTATTACAACTATGACCAGTATAAGGAAGGAAATAAATGAACATAATGTGAACAAGTTTATATACAGGCATTTAAGCCAAGATTTTTAGACTTGGCTATCGAATATTGAATATTTATACCCAGATTTCATGCATTCATTTTATGTCTGTGCTTTCAAATGCCTGTGGCTCCTCTTGATTGTACCTAGGGTTTGTAAACTCTGGTTTTCTTGTACAATGGATTAGATCTTTAAAGGGAACATTCTGAACTTGTTTAAAACATACTATATACAGCTGATCAGTATGTGGGGTGACCTAATCTCTCTGATCATTGTGGTCTGCTTGAATAGATAGCAAGAATCACAGAATCACAGGATCACAGAATGTTAGGAGTTGGAAGGGACCTCAAAGATCAGAAGAGGTCTGAAGGTTTGGGTTTGTTTTTTCTTTTTTTTTTCCCCAATCATTTTGGTGCATTTTGAGTTTCTCTGTTGATAATGGGAATGCTGTCAACATTTACTGGCAGTAGCCATATGTGCTATGCAACTTCTCACATACACATACGAAATATTACCTGAGCTTTTCATCATGTGTATGCCAGGTCATTCCAGGGCAGGGACTGACAGTCTCATCAAAGCAAGCCAAACTGCGTTGATCTTTGTGAAGAGAGCAGCAACTACTTAAGGCCACTTTCAATCCACTAAATTCCTTTTCATGCATGACCTCTCTCACATGTAAATTTATTTCTCCAGATTAAAGTGTCCAGAGTCTGTTTTTATCTTACTCAGCTCATCGTTTTAACAGGAGAAAGCTATTTAATTTATTTTTCATGGAAAGGTCTGTATTGTCTATGATTAATCTGAGAAGAAGTGCACAGTTTAATTAGCCAAACCTTCTCCTGAAAAGGTAAGCTAACACTATAAAGGTAATTACTATTAAAACCAGTAACAAGTTATTTACATGCTAGAATCAGATTTGTCTCCATCTCCTTCAGAAGGGTCCTTGTTTCTCATCTTGCCACCACCATCCAACTCTTCTTCAAGCTTGCATTCTAACAGATATTACAACCACAGTTTAATGAAGAGACTTTGAACTTTTAAAGCAAAGCTCTACTATACTTGCTGTCAAATCAAAACAGAATCAGAGATGACATTTGATAGCTTTACTGGAGCATACAGTAAAAAATTCACATGGCAAAACACACAGGCCTACTGTGGTGCACCTGCAAACCAGGACAGAAACATGCTTTTGGCCTTCATTATGGAAGTGCCACCACCAGCCCAGTGAATATGAAAAAAACCCCAAGAAATCAAAATGGGGAGAGGGGCAGGAGGAAGGCTAATGTTTTGACAGGTTTGGGCCAACAGTCTGGCATGTTTATCTGATATTACCTTATCCTACTGGACTGTGAAGATAGATTAAAAAAGTATTTATGCAATCAAGAAAATGACAATGAGGAAAGAATAGCTTTGTTAAAGGTCAAGGTCAGGATTCAGCCCTACACCATACATGCTAAGGTATAAAATGGTAAATATGTTGCCTCAGGTATTCCACTGAAAAATACTTCTGGACACAATTAGAGAAGTTGGCTACTGATTCAGAGGTATCTAGTGCCAGTCGAGATGCATTCAGACAACCAACATCTTCACAGAGTTGGCTCTGTGGAAGACTTGTGTTTTCAGGAGCTTGAGGGCACTTCAAGTGGCACTAGATGCCAATGTATGAGCAACTGAATCAAGCCCATAAAGTATTGTATTTTTACCATCAATAACTCTGAATCAAAATGTCTTACAGAGGGATAAAGTAGCGAATATATGCTACAGAAATACTGGGTTAAATTTGGACTGGTTACAGCTGTGTGGTGCAATGCTAGAAACACCTACTAGAACCACTGTATTGACTTGGAATATCGCTCAACCCTAGAACTGTACTGTTCCCATTTACTAAGTCAGAAGACACATTAATGTTATAAAAAAATAATCATTTTCACCTTTCCAGTGTTCTTCCACATTAGAGAACTGACCAGCTTTGTCTTCTTTTTCTTCCTCTTCCAGAAATGGTGTAAGAGATTTTTGTTCTTCCTTACTGTAACTGATCTCGTTATCTTCCATACTGATAGCTCTTTTAAAATGCCCAGGCTAAGAAAGAGAAAAATGCATGTTTCATACAGAGAACCTCCAAGAACTTGCATAGTGGTGACTGTATCTGGAGAGGAATTAATAGCATTCAGTAGGTACTTAAATGCATGTGAATTAACTGGATACAAACACACGTTTATATTAGTCACATGTTTTTGAGTGTCAAGTTTAATAATTAATTTCTTACAGAAAAGGACACTGCATTTTAAAATCCATTTGTTTTTTTAATAACAATCAGTTTAGTAATCAAACAAACTTTCTGAATGCATTTCTTGGCTACCACTTCACCCAGAAGGATTAGGAAACAAGTCCAGCAACTCTTATGCAGTTCTCCAGTGTTAAGTAAACTGTTGATACAATTTATTAGAATTCAGTAAATTCTACATGTCATCTAGAATGAGTTATTACCACATGGTTGAGTGTTTCACCAAGATCTTACTCATACAAAGATTTGTTCATATGATTCATTTTAATGAAGGTGGGGGCTCAGCTTTGAGTGAACTTATGTAAATCCTTTTGCAGAACTCAAACAAAATAAACTAGAGTATTTTCTGTAGTTAAGGTACAAAGAAAACACACCATGGAATCTTAAGTAAGGAATTAACTAAATGATATGAACCACCTTAAAACTGAAACAGAATTCCTACTCTGGGCTATAGTTGATCTAAGTATGATAGTGGCACTAAAAAGAAACACAAAGAGAAAATGATCTGCCAGTGCACCAGTAGTAGCCCAAATACTTTGTGCCAAGCCACCCCAATGTCACATACTGCAACTCCAACTCCAACACTACAGAGCTTTGGGTAGCTTAGGTCAAAATCTGCAGTATGGTTGAAGGCCATAACGCATTCCACAAGGAAATAACAAACCAGGCATGAAAGCCACATTGATTTATCTATTTGTCACTTGTGTTGTCAAAACACCATCTCACCACGGAATTCACAACACATCCCAGCAACACCACGCACAACTACATGGTGTATTGGACACCACTGTGCCAGCTCCCCATGGACTGTGGCAATACCTCCCTTACCAGAGCCAGGAGCAACCACCCAGGCCGGGGTAGGAGCCAGCCTGGTGGCTCACAATGCTAGGGGTGATGAGACACCATCAGAGAGACCATGACACCTCACAGAATCAAAGAATCATTAAGGTTGGAAAAGACACTGGCCCAGGTTGCCTGAAGGGTAGTATATGCCCCCATTCCTGTAACCATTCCAGTCCAGCTGTCTGGGGCTCTCAGCAACCTGATCTAGTTGAAGATGCCCCTGCTGACTGCAACCGGTTTGGACTAGATAACCTTAAAAGGTTCTTTCCAACACAAACCACTACACCTAAGTGCCACATCTACATATTTTTGAACGCTTCCGTCTCTATCACCACCCTGGGCAGCCTGGGCCAATGCACAGCCACTCTTTCAGGGAAGAAATCTTTCCAAACATCCAACTTAAACCTCCCCTGGCACAACTGGAGGTTGTTTCCTCTCGTCCTATCGCTAATTGTGTAGGAGAAAAGACCAACCTCCACCACACTCCAACCTCCTTTCAGGGAGTTGTAGAAAGTGAGGTGGTCTCTCCCGAACCTCCTTTCCTCCAGTACAAAGGAGCTTCCTTCAACCTCCCTTCCACCCGCCGAGTTACGGCAGGTACCGACCCGTTCTCGCCACCCCAACCCACAACCTCGCCTCACCTCACCGATCCCGGCGGCGGTTGTTAGATCCGCTGCCACAGCAACGGAGCGAACCACCAGCGGAACGGGCTGGGAGATGGTGGCCCTTGGCTCCCCCTCTCGGCCCCGCAGGGTGGTACGTGCCGGGGCGGGAGGCGAGAAGCGGCGGACTCCTAGCCTCACGCCGGAGCACGTATCACCCCCGGGGCGCTGGAGAAGTGTCCCCCGGGCTGCCCGCAGAGGCTTTCCCGCCCTTAGGTCTTGCCCTTAGGCCTAGCCCAAGAGTTCCCAGTTTCAACTCAAAAGGAAGCTGTCTAAAGGCCTTTTTTAGGAATAAGCCTGTACTATTTTGACAATAGGATTTCACCATTGATCATTAATTAAAGGCTATTATGGGAATTGTGTGTAGTGAGCATGCTGTCCATTTATAGTGTCACATTCTGAATGCTTCCTTGAAGCCTTGGCAAACTGCAGGTTTTTGGGTTGCTTCTAATGCTTCAATAATTGTTATAAGACGAACAAATTCACAAAGTGAAAAAGAATGTAGGTAATATTGCAGTAATGTACAGAATAAAGCTAAATATCTGTATAAAATATGTCTCAGTTGGAATGCTCTTGTTCTCCCAAACCTGTGTGTTTGCTGCTGTGCATTCAATTACCACATCTTATCTCTTAACTGGTAATTAGGTTTCCTTTCCATTCTACTCAATCTATTACCTTGACAAAGTCGAGGAACAGCGCAGCTGGATTCACAGAAAAGCACATTCTTGTCCCCACATTCTTGGCACTAGGCCTAGGTGACATGCTAGAGAAATTCAGCTGCTCAAAGATTCAAAGTGACTCAGTTATTAAAATACTGGGACATCATTCTATAAGTGGAGCTCTACACCAAAATACACCCTGATCTGTACATATAGACAGAAAGCATTCTCAGATTTATTTCATTGAAAATGTTCCTCAGTTGTAACCCATATTTCTGTATTTTTTTAATAGTTGCTACGAAAAGTGAGGTCTAGGTTTGGGGTTTTTTGTACCATGCATATAAGCACATGCTGCTAATCTAAGTACTTACTGGCACCCAGATTACATAGTGAATATTACAATGATCAATTAATTGTCCTACATTTATTCTATAGGTCCTCATTCTCTAGAAATATATGGACATTCTTGGCTTTATCGATGGCAGAATCTTGATTTTATGGCATCTATTCATATTACATAAAACAAATTACATACAGACATTTGCAGGATTAAAGCTACAAGATGTAGTCTAAAAATATGCAGTGATTAACTGTATAGCTCTCTCTGCAGATCTAGGATAGACGAAACTGTTAACTCTGAACCTGCTGGTTCTCACACTCCTGGAGTCAGGATGTGGAAGACCCATGCATGTGTTTTTCCCTTAAGAAAGCACTTGTAAGAACTCCTGGTAATATCACCCATTTTCAGATTCTTGTGATATTTTTATCCAGGGTATTTCTTCAGTCCCAATTTACAACTGTTTGGATAATTTTCATAACAACAAGAAGAAAAAAAATGATACCTGTAGTTTTAGTAATATATAAATATGAGTTTAATCTCTTATGTTTCCTAAAGACCTAAGCAGCACTTGAGTCAATAAAGAAGAGCTAATTGGTGACTGTGCTGTAAACCATGACAGGTTATAAGCTCTGCTGCAGCATTCAGAGGTGATGAGAAGCTGAATTGTCATTCTGTAGGAAATGTTGATGTAGTGTTCACTCTGAACTGGAACAAAGTTCAAATTGCTAATCCAACTTAATACAGAAACAGCAGATGCTTTGTTATTAAAGTGTTACAACAGCCCCCTTCCCATCAGCACCAGTCACTTCAGAGTGCACACTACCAGTAGGTTTTTCTGGCCACTGGTCATGATTCTGTGTCAGGGTAGTAGTTTGTCACTAGGAAAAGGCAATCTAGATTTTTATCTCCCTTACAGATGCAAGAAGTGGGAAGCTATCTGAAGTTCCTCTGAGGATATGAAATTATGGATCTCCAGATAAGTTCTTATTTCCCAATTCACAAGTTAAATCTATCAACTTAAAGTCAGTGAATCTCTTCCAGCTTTAAGCTCCAGGAGATGTACAAAAAGGCACTGGTTGATGCTACTCTTCTAGATTTTGCAGGCACTGACCACCAGCGACACATCTTTGAGAAGCTGGGTAATGGAGTGAGCATGTATAAATTAAAATCCTGCTGTTTTCTTACTGTGAAGTTAAATTTAGAGGCAGTTTAGTGAAGTCACTTTAATACCATCTCATGAACAATTTGAAACTTAGTAGAACTGGGCAGTTCTCTTTGCTATATGGCAGTTGGCATTTCTTTTCTGAACGTTTCCAAGGTGACAGTAGCTCCTATATGGAGCTTTCTAGCTTCTAGGCAAGAAGAAATGCCAATAATGAATCTTAATTTTTGCGGTGTGGTTCTGATCAGACTACATAAAATAACTTCTCTGCTCCTATTCTGTGATACAGATCAACATTGGCCTGTAATCTATGGCTAAATATTGATAAGTATCTTAACAATGGGTCAGCTTTGCAGATGTAGTAAGAAAGAATGAGAGGGGCATTTGCTATCAGAGAGCTCCACAGAGGAATGCCCTGGGATGGCAACAGCTGGGAGTGCAGCACTGAGAGCAACAAATCTGGAGTCAGACAACAATCTCCAGTCCTGGAACTAGGCCTGGCTCAGGGGCAACGTGAGGAATTTCATCCCAAATCTGTTGCATGAGGAAAACAAAGAGAGGGCAAAGTATCTGGCCGCATTGCACTTCATGATTATCAAAAACTGTATGCAGACAGAGAGAGGAACAGGATGTTCCACAGAACATTTGGAAACACATAAAAACTGGATTTCTCAGCCAGCACTTTAGGTGAAAGGAAAATTAATGTCGTGGTTATACTGATACTTATTACAGACAGATTTGTGTTGGGGACGTTCATACAGTGCAAGCACAGCACAGCCTCTTGAAATGAGACAAACATTCCCAGATCTCATTTATAAAAATAGGCATATGTGTGTAATTTGTCTATCTAGAGACACTTGGCAACACTGCAACAACAGTCTTTATGAGGAATAGCAGGAGAGTGAAACTACTGATCCCTGTGGTACACTCTTTGCTTCTAAAAATCATATGTGACAATATGACACCTCTGTTTGCTGGCAGTAAACCCACCTGTCCTGCTTACAAAATGATCTGTTAAGAACATCAGGTAATGCAGTGGAACTGTAAAATAAACTTAAATAATTACCTTTTGAGATGCTCTCAAAATACTGAGGTAGTAAAGGTAAATAAAAACTTATTTGGCCCAAATAATTGAGCATATTTCTCCTCAGTCCCATCAAACTATGTCCTCCAGTAAATTTTACAGTAGCAGTTACAGAAGTATGGATGACTATGATCACACTTGTTACATGTTCCAAAAGAAAAATACTTGACAGATTCTAAAATACGAGTTTCTGGGTTTAATTATAGTAAAATATTACTTCATGGTTATGACCTTTGCTTACTTCTTCACTTTGTGACACAGTTTAGTGACATGGGCTGTTGGGTTAATGGTTGGACTTGATGATCTTAGAGGTCTTTTCAACCTTAATGATTGTATGATTCTATATCTGAGAAAAGACAAATACTTCAAACATCAGTAACTGTCAATATAGTAATAATAACAGCTAGTGATGCAATAAATAACAATGTTTAAATGATATTTACTTGTAAGACTGTCCAGATGTGGGTGGACCCATCAATTTCTGCTGGACTGACATATAATATATATTATATATATATATGTATATTATACATAATATCAGATAATAAGGAAGTACTGAGTGAGGTACCACATTGGGCATTATTGTCCCTTGACATATGTGTACAACAGCAAAGATAAAAGTTTGTACCAAACTGTGGAACTGACCTGACAAGCTGGTCACATCTGCTGGTGCTCTGAAGGTCCTGCTGAGCTCCACAGGCAAGGTCAGATCACAGGATGGGTGTTCTCCCTTGAGCTGGTGCCTGCAGCCACACGGACTGAGGAGAGGTAAGAATTGAGTGGAGTGACAAAAAGGCTTAAGAAACATTTAGTATTGTGGGCTATCTTTTTAAGAATATTTGACAGTTCTGAGCCAGTAGCTAAGGGAAAGCTTTAATTATTTTCAAGAGGATTAGATGAGAAAGATTTGGGGAGCTTATTTATTTTGGTTTGTTTTGACGTTTTAATAGCAATTTTAATTGTTTTTTAATCTATCTCTTGAGCAATTTTAATCTATCATTGACTGTAAAGAGTTTGGGATATTCTGCTAGATCTGTAGGAAATTAAATATATTGTATACATTATTTTATCCCCTCTCTTCCCTTTGGCTAACAGGAATTCATTTTGAGTGTGTGCATATATGTATATAACAGCCTATTTTGCTTAAATATTTGTTTGTATGCAGAACCAACTGAACACAAGGCTGCGTGACCTAGCATTTGTCCTTTTGCTATGTAAGTTAGAGGATATAATTAAGGCCCATAGACATCAAATGTAATTTATTTATCTGAGAGAAGTTACAAATTTCTTTTAGGATTTTGCAGGAATGGATCTTAGAACATCTCTTTTTATGAAGTACAGGCACAAAGTGGTAGCTAAATCAGTCCTGTGAAAATAACATGAGATTTTGTTAAACCCGTGGACTGTTATGGTGGTAATGGAAAACACCCTGTATGTATTTCTTCCATTCATGATGACATAATTAATGCAAATCTGTAGTATAAATCCTTGATCACTCAAGATGTTTTCAGTAACTGGACCAATATTCCTATGCAAAGGCCAGTGCCATGAATGGGACTGTTCCCAGGGATAATCAGAACCTTGATCATATACTTCCATTACCAGTTTTTTTTCAGAAAAACAAAATACAAAAAGTCCTGATTATTTTAGGATATTCACGTTGGGGCCATGGGGCATTCATCCAGTGCAAGCCCAGCACATCTCTGAAATGAGCTCAATATTCCCACCATGCTATTGCTACTGATATTCCCCAAACTCATTTATAAAAATAGGCATATGTGTGTAATTTGTATATCTAGAGACATTTGGCAACGTTGCCACAACAGTCTTTCACGAGCCCACAGCCCCAACACAAAACATATTCCCATCATAATTACATTGAAGATTTTTTGGGCAGACACCTTACTGGTTTTAGCTGTAGAGCTGCTGAAAAGGCAGCAGCAGAAGGTAGAAGGAGAGTTAAGAAAGAGAACTGCTTTAAAGAATTGAGAGAAAATAAGTATGCTTTTCCTCTTTGCCTTTTTTGCAATACTAGACCCCCTGACAAGCAAAGAACATTTTAATGGGATCAAAGGGGGCAAGTGCTGAAATTGTAGCCATTGTAGAAACACCTTTCTGTGAGTAATGATTCATATAAAGGATTCCCATTGCATTTTCACCTGTTTGAATGGTAAATCTGTAGCAATGTCTATCCCTTGGGAGCATATGGTGCCACGATGTACTTATACCAACACACAAATGCACGCACTCGTGTGTTACACACATATGAAATCCACATGTGCACACACTCATTCAAAATCTACAAATTGCCTCAGCTGATTTTTGCTGGTTTTAGAGGTGTATGCTGAAGACATAGAAAACTATTGTCTTCCACTAGGAAATCAGATGACAGCTGTCTAGCCAGAGAAAACAGAACCAAGGAATTCTCTGAGTGGGTGCACAGCTCATTGGAACACCATCCTTAAGAGTAGGAAAAACATGAAAAAATGTCAACTGAGAACACCCTGAAAGGTGTAAATCTGTTCTGTTATACAGTATTAAGTGATAATACAAAGATAAACATATGAAAAGATAAACTGAACACTTCACCTCAGGTGAATCCTTTCTTATGCTTAAGGTATTTGCACATTCACTTTTGCTTTACAACATAATTTCTTTAAAATGTCTCTTTCACAGTGTTTCCTTTGTGGGTTGGTTTCAAAATTGTCATGCTAGGTTGAACAGCACCAAAAAGCAGAGGAGGTGGAGGAAGAGGAGAGAAAAGAGCGAATATGGAAGAGAAAATCGAGTTTGACCTGCAAGTAAAGCTGTAGGCCACCTCCCGAGGAGCCTGGACAAGCTTCCTCAGCGACCCTCCTCGCTGTGAACGAGCAGAGGTCCCCGGCAGGTGGCAAGACACAACAGTGGAACCGGGCACGGCGTTAGCAAGCGCCAAGGATGCTAGACCCGAGCAGGCGTGGGATGGAGCATTGCAAATGCCCTTTCCCAGCTCGCTGAAGTATCCCGAAACGTTTCACTTCAGACAAGCCCCTCAGAGAGCGACAAGGTAGAAGTTTGTAAACCCTTGGGTCTGCCACTTCCGGGGTTGTACCGCCGATCTGGGACTGCTTCTAGAAGAAGAAGAGGTAGCAGCTCCCCTCAGCCCCGTCTCCCCTATTTATATCCCCTCTGAAAGCTGCTCGAAGCCGTGCTGCAGCTGCGGCCGCCCCGGGGCTGTGCAGCGGGATTGGGCTGGGGCGGAGCGGGGGGCGGTGGAGGGGGCGGCACTCACTCGGCTCCCGGCGCTCGGCATGCCCGTTCCGTGCCGGTGAGCCCCGCTCGCTCTCATACCCAGCTCACTCCGGACTGCCTCCGCTCTATGGCCAAAGCGCCTGTGCCCTCCACAGATCGGGATGCATCTCTTGCCTCCTCCCTGTGAGTGCCCGCACAGGACATGTCTGGTGGTCCCGCAGCACTTTTAGCTCGCTCCCCTCCGCGCTCGGTGGGATCCAGCTATCGTTTCGGAGGTTATTTTCAGCAAGCATTGCAGCCGGCCCGAGGAAGAGCCGGGAGCTTCTGAGGGCACCGGAGGAGGGATGCCGGAGGTGGGCAGCGGAGCCGGGCGGGGGTGAGGCGGCGGAGCCCTGCCGGTGCCCCCCGCCGAGGAGCAGAGCTATCGGTATCTGCGCCAGGGTCCTGCTGCCTGCATGGCTGCAGGACACTGCCCAGGCTAGGGGGACGGCTGCTGCTGCTGAGCAACGAGACATCGCTTTAAACTCAGCCTCAACTTAGCACAGCAAGGATGGCAACACTGCTGGAGCTTCCGAGCTGCCAAGAGAGCCAGGGAGCCTGGGTTTTGATTGCCACCGTCTAATAAATGGGAATAAAATGGAATTTCTTACCTGGGTTTTTCCTGCCTTGGTTCTACTGTGCACCCAACAGCACAGGTGTATCAGGTAAGAACACTTTATGGTTCTTTGACAGCTGTTCTTTCGGTGTGCCTGGGGTGAGAATTGTCAGCTCTGGCTGTAGCCCTTCCCCGTCCCCTGCCCGCAGCTCCCACTCCTGCCCGGGGGTGCTCTGCTCTGTGCTAAGGGCTTAAGGCTGCCGGAGTGAGTGTTCGGTACAGACCCGCCTGAGGGAGCGCTCAGTACAGAAAGAGGTTTTGACCGAGAGTTTCCTCAATGTGCTCCATCTTTCTTTTCTTCTTTCTTCCTTTTCTAGCTGAAGATGCACTTCTGCCAAGGCAGCAGCAGTTTCTTGGGTTAATCAAGGGGTGTTTTTTTAACAGGATGTCTGTGGAAGCCTTTTCCCGAGGGCACTTACTCTAAATTGGGGGCAATCACTTTTTCTAATGGTACTGCACATCCCAGCGCAGCCTCTTCCCCTTAAACAGCTCTGTAGGGGGCCTGCCTGAACATCAAACTCTGCCATAAAACCCAGCACAACCAGTGGGGTACCAGCTGAACATCTTTGCTTAGGGCCTCCATAGCCACAATTAAAATCTCCCAAATACAGACATTCTTTCTAGTGGGTTCATTAAGTCTCCTGAAGTTAGATAAGAGGAAGAGGCTGGCAGAGATCTTAGAAAAAACATTTGAAGAACACCAACCATTTCTTAAAATAATTAATTGTAAAGATGCATGTTTGCAATTCTCAGTCACATTTATTCTGAAGGTGTTAGCTAGGCAACCAGCTATGGTCTCTATATATTCTCTCCAGATCTGGAGGCTGTGTGTGGAGAAAGCTTGCCATGATTATGCAATGGAAATGGAAGAGGGAGTAAAAAAGAACTTGCTGCATGTAAAAACATGCCTACATCACCCAGAGCAGAGGTGGCTGTGGCATTAAAGGAGTCTTCCTACTCCTACTTCATAGATATTATTAATAGCTTTGGAGGAGTGTAAGAAGCAAAGTGGTAATTGTGGTAAAACACAACATTGCTGTTACAGTTTTTGGAATTGGTGAGATCTGATTTTTTTCAGTGGGAAGGAAAAGGATCTTGCATGAGAGGAAGTGTCAACAGCTCTTATTCAGAACTGACATAATGATTTATCCTGTGACCTTGAATCTGTTATCCAGGGTCAGATTCTGACACCCTCATGCTCTGAAGCAATCCAATATTAGAGTGAAGGCAGAGAAAATTCTGCTTATGACCTAAGGGCATCAAGATCTTGCCCATAATTTCAATGATCCTGTTTCTCTTTCTGCAGTTGGGCTAGCATTAAGTTTTTTGTTTGAAAAGTAGTGTGTGAGTATTAACATATTTAAAAGAAAGAATTTTAAGGAAGAGTCAGCCTTCTCAGCCTCTGTGTTCAAGGTCTGTTTCTAGGCATAGCAACTGCCGGGGTATGTGCAACCTGCAATTTGTTGCAGACATTATTTTGTATTTGGATTAATTACATAGTTACTTGACTTTCTTCCTCCAGTTAAACAATAGTGATGAGTTGTTTGTGAGAACCATACATATATATATATATATATACCCATGGCAGGGTGTAAGAAAAGGCAAATTCTGTCTTGTGAAATTCCAGCTGTTCAGTTTGTAGTAGTTTTCCAAATATGCCAAAGTGTAAGTGACATGCAATGGTCAAAGAAAGCTGCTCTGGTTAGTACAACAGTTTCTGAGACGCAGGGTTTAGCGTGGCCATGGCAGAACATTGTTTAATCTGAACCTTGCTTACATGTGTACTTTTGGTGAATTAGACAGAACTAAAGGAAAATTTTATCCTTGGGTCAGTAAAATCATTTGCACATAGATGACCTATGGCCTTTGTAAGGGCCCAGGAAGCACTTTAACTTCTTACTCTTCTTCTTTGGAGTTCTGTAATATGATTTTATAGTAAACATTTTTAAAAAGTAGCATTTTGTGGTTTGCTTGAGGCAGTGATTAGTGGTAAGAAATTTGGCATTTCTATGATTGACAGCTCTTTGGGGCAAAGGCTGGAGCTTGTATTATTTTATCAGTTTGATATGCTGTGGGTGCTGCAATAATAAATGTGTCATAGCAAATGAGATCATCTGCTGATATACACTTAGTGAAATAGTTCTTCATTTACTGAGGGAAAGAGTACTACTGAGAGGAGTTTTGGGTGTATGTCCATACTTTGTAATCCTTTACTGAAAGCAATTTTAATTCTCTAATCAAAAATAGGTGTATCTTGTACATGTAAGATTTTACTATGTCGAATGACTTATGCATTTGCATAGAATTGTCCTTCTATTGTGTGTCTCCCACAGCCTTTTACTTCTATTCATGGAAACAGAGCAGCTTTAACATGAGAATATATGCAGAGAGTGGTCCATTTTCTGTAGCTTAAAACTCACAGAGAGGAAATAAGGGGGCTTATGTTCAAAGGTTGCCGTGAATTAAGCCTAATGCTTTCTCAATTACATTTCAAATCACAAAATGTATTTACGGTGAGCTTCACTTAGAGTCAGGAATGGCAGATGGGAAGGATACACACATTGCTCTGGATAATCCTGGAGTTTGACAGAGGCCAGATTGTTTACTGACCTTGCAGGATATTCCTTGTCTTTTTCCCAAGATAAAGTTTTCTTGAGGGGCAATGACATCTGGGACAATTTCCCCCAAAAGGCTATCTCAAAGAAAATGCAATGTACTCCATCCCAGTCCTCAGTGTCAGCCAAACCATCTCCATACACCAGGTTAAAAGATTCATATAACAACTATGTCACAGTTCCCAAAAGAATCAGGTTAGCAGAAGAAACAGGAGATGCAAAAAGTGATTTTCCACATCTTACTGCTATACATGTTTGTCAAAAGGTTAGTGCACTCTCCCTACAAGTGTGACCTGAAATCAGTATCTCATTGGCCACTGACTCAAAGATGCTGCTGAGCTTTTGGCACTGCTGCTAGAGCTTTTGGCACTGCAGTGCAAAAATAATAGTGCTAATGTTATCTCTTGTTCAGCTGCTGTAGTGCACTCATTCACACAGAAGACACAGATTGCCTCTTGCCTTGGTGTAATTTAAATACTTAACAGATTTTTTCTAGTAATATTGATAAATCTCTAGCAACCCTTTTTCAAGCAGAGTTCTGGAAGCTAGTGAAGACAGGCTAATGCCTCACTTGCCTGACAAGCCCTTTAAAGATGCGCTGTCCAGGTTGGTGGATGCTCCTCCAACAGATCACTCCACTCTACGTTAGCAATGCCATGGTCTTGCAACAGCTGGGAAAAAGATGTTAGAAAGGATGTTAGGAAAAAGAGAAGCATTTCTTTGTCATTTGAGATTCATTGCTTGGAGTTGCTTTCCATAACCTGTGTCTAGGACCATTTTGTTAGGCAAAGAAGAACTTCACAGTTTTGCTAAGTTTATCAGTGGTGATTTCATCTCCCGTTTGTCTGGTATGCAAGAGAACTAACCCTTCTTTTCACAGTTTAAACAGCAGTAATCTGTTTTCTACTGCTGGCAAGGAGCTTTGTTGAAGTTCTCACAATGCTTAAACTCCAGATATATTTGCTTGAAACAAGATGGGTATGGAATCAGGGTGCAGATGCAAAACCATCTCCAGCTTTAGATTAGGGAGTGACTTCCAGAGTGATGTTAGTACATGTGACTGTCTTGCCTTTCAGTCAGCTAGGCACCCCACTCTGGCCTGGTGCAAAGTAAAGATAAGCTATTTGATGAGCTGTTATGCCCCTTCAATTTTACAAATTAATAGCTTAATTTTACAAATTCCTTTCCTTACTAAAACAAGCTTTACAGCAGCTTACATCAAGCAGTGAAGTTGCTGAATCAACTAATAGTAGTTTCCTTTCTTTTCATCTTTACTGCTTACACTATGAAAAGTTAATCCCTTCCAATGCATCTTTTCTATGCTAGTCATCCTTTTTCAGGTACAATAAATGACAAATATTTGAGGCCATAATTAATCCCAACTGCTTATCAAGGATGAATGAAATTCTCCCACAGTCTTTCATGTAACTTTAAAGCACTGGATCTGATACACAGAAGCCCTGAGAAATGGCTCGAAGGTCTTATCCCAAACTGGCCTCTAAAGTGTTATGAAAGTAAAGGTCTGCTTTCCCAAGTCATCTTTTTTGCCTGGGCTATGCAATCTGCTAATAGTCGCACTTTAGTCTTCATCAGATCGCAGCATGTTAGGGATAAAAAAGAAATTAAAATATTATAGGTAGAGTAATATTTTTGAGTTTATTTACTCTCTACCTCAATATTTTTGAGGGACACAAGAGAGGAACAGGAGATTTCTACTGTGTACCACCACAAAGAGCCTGGCTCTGCCCTCTTTACACCCTCCCTTCGTGTATTTACATACATTGACAAGATCCTCCCTGAGCCTTCAATTCTCCAGGCTAAACAGGCCCAGCTCTCTCAGCTTTTCCTCATATGACAGATGCTCTAGTCTCTTAATCATCTGCCTGAAAAAAAGCCTAATAGTAGCAAAAGCTTTTGGTAACTCAGTGATAACTCTGTTATTCTGATAACTGTAGGTTATTCTGATCCACATAATCTCTGAGTATCTAGGAGCCATTCTGTGAGCACCACAGTAGTGTGTGAGAATGGCAGTGAACTGAATAAAGATAATTTTGTTGCCCATTTCAAAGAAATTTCAAAATGAACCAGTAGGATGAACATCACCAATGTAAATCTAGCCATAAAATGATTTCAGCTGTATTATTTTAATAACCCCCAGTGGTATTAAGTGCAGATAGCTCCACTAACTTCAACACATTTGTTACACTGATGATCTGACCCTAAGGCATTATTAATAATAGAAGCGAGATTCTTTTTAATTGTGTCATGGATATTTAAGTAAAACTCCCTCTAGATTGTAATCTGCTTAAAACATACAGCAAGCTACAGCCCACAGTGTTTAACCCAACTCTCATCATTTTAACTTCCTTTTAGCTCTGTGGCTCCCCTTAATGCTATTAAAACACAATACTGACAGAGGATAACTGCTGCTTTCTGTAAATGCTTTTCCAAACAAGATGAGGCTCCTGGAAGATCTTACAGCACCATTACTTCTTTTATAGCAAGCGACTGATCCTCAGTCAGTTATCTGGGAATGAGTTCTTGAGGCATACAAGTGGCAAAAGCTATTGTGGAAGCGGAACAGCAGAATTTGGGTTCATTATTTTCTGAGATTAAGTACTCATAAATATACATGGTATTCTAATTTTACCATGACTGGTGTGTGGCACCTTTGTACTACTGTGTATGTAAGGAGCATAAGCTAGTTTCTCCCATCCTTTCAATATAGTCTCATATTCACTAATCTGCCAATGCCTGAATTTAAAAATACTTGTTTTCTGTATTCACTGATAGCCTTAGTGTTTCCAGAAATGGGGTAGTGAATGTAAAAGAAAATAAATGAAAGAATTTCTAAACTGCAGGAGAAAGCCAGACCTTAGCATCTGGATCTTGCCGAGAATAATGAAACTATAATTCCATTTAAGTGAATACTGACAGTTGGATGACTGAAAGAGCAACACATAGGAATCAGCAGTCTGATAGAAAGAAGTGTTTATATAGTTGCTGAGACCCAATAAATAAGGAAAAAACTCTGTCAACATCTGTTATAAATCTTCGAAGCTCTTCCAATTTATGTAGCTGAAAATACGTTTCTGAGTCTTCCAAGATACTTACTCAGAAGGGATCTAGCAACCTGAGAAATACATGAGATGCTCATTCGAGATGAATATACAGCAGGGTGCTTATGGCAAGGAAACATTATAAATGCAATTCAATATATATCCCCAATTTTAACATTTTGCTGTGAGCTAAGAGTTTCACTTTGGAGCAGTGTCCCTATGCTTTAAGGTCTCTTGAGCTTTGACAACTCTGTTAACGCAAGTTTTCAGCATCGCTGCTGCTCAGAATTTACATTTATGTATTGTAATCCCACAACTTCTTTACATAATTAACTGCATACATATGGGGCAAGAAGTTTAGGATTAGGGGAATCCAAGATTTTTATTTTCAGTCCCCTGTAAGAAGAAGACTTGGTTATTGTAGGATACTCTGCTGCAGTGCTAGCAGCAAGTGCATGTGCTGAGCTGAATGTCCAGACTGGCGTATTTTGGAGAGAAAAGCCATGTGCTTTATGTGGGTCAATGTCGCGTGAACACTCAAAGTTACGTAAGGACCAAGGCTGACTGTGTTTATGATATGTTCTTCTGCAGCCTTTCCTCGATATTTAACAGGCTGGACTCGGGGGAAGATGCTAAACCAGAGCTCTGCCAGTTTCGATGAAGTGCTTGCATTCAGACACAAGCCCTCTCAAACCACTGGCAGTGTTTCTCTTTGCAAATGGCAGTGGTAGAGGTTGCCACAGTCCTTCCTTGACCTATTCCTATCATGTCAGTCACAGTGCTGGCATAAGGAATTCTGTGAGCAGGCACAGAAGTTTGCCAGCTCAGTTTAAACAGTTAATGAAGACAAGATAAACTTGCCTCTGTTTATAAGAGTTTATGGGATATCCACGTAACTGCTTGTACCAGGAAGGTTGGGGGTCTGGATGTTAGGCAGCTACCTCTAGCTTGGAACAAGGGAGAACCACCAGGCTTTTGGGCACCACAGGCAGCATCTCCTGAGTTCTGGTGCCACAGATCCCACCAAGGTCTGGGTCCAGCCTGTGGGCAGCTCTGTGCTGGGCTGGGGCTATGAGGATGTCCCCTTTGGTGCTTCTGTGCTTTCAGCTGTCCACTTTTTAAGTGAGATCTCCTTTTTGACCATATCTTTGCAGTTTTCAGGTGTTTGTACACCTTCTATTACCACTGCTTTTCCCATTTCTGAGGCCCAATGGTACTTTTCACAGTATCCAAGCTGTTAAATCCAAATCCCAACTGTATAATTCTTACTGTTTTCACATTTGACAATACAGCAGATACAGTAGCCTCCCTGAACTCAGCTGTTCCATAGTGGTACTAGGAGCTGTCACAGCTGCTGTGTCCTGCTACCCAGATAGCTGCATTTCAGCATCCACGGATGCATTTTACGCAGCATGCACAATACCCTGGTTTCCTTCATGCTTTCTTCACATTTCTAAATCTTTTCTTCCTATCTTTTCTATTTAAAAAAAACCCCACCTTTAAAAATTGTATGCTTGTCTTGCCTGAAAAATGATTTAAAACAAACATCTGAAATGTTTTTCCCTATCTATATACAGTATTATTCCACTAAATTACTAACAGAGCTGATTATACTGTAGGTGGTCTCTGGTGTAAAAGAAGTCAATGTCTTTGATTTTCTATTATTTTTCTGTTTGTGAACATGGCCAAGTTTTAAAAGATATTTATTCTGCTTACCCAGAGCTATGAATGACATTGGAGATTACATAGGTTCCAACATTGAAATATCCTGGTTACCCAATCTGGATGATTTAATGAAAGGGTATGCACGGAACTTCAGACCTGGCATTGGAGGTGAGACTTGAGAGAATAACATCTCTTTTGTTTCTACTCTGTGATGTTTTTGTGACCTTCATCCCCTACGTGCTTAAAAGGTTGTGATTACCTAGTAATTGGATAGTGGAAATAATAACAATCCACAATTTGCTTGACTTTGAAAAAGACAGAATTAGAAATACAGCTTTCTTGCTGATACAGTTCTTAAATCACTGATATCTAAGTTGAAGGAATTTGGGGTGATATTAAGTGGTGATAATTTCTGCATTTGCTTCAAGTCATGCTGTCTTAAACTAGATGATGTGGTTTCCAGAAAGGCTTCCATAAATTTCAGTAGCTGTGATTATATCTCATGTCCTTTATCACTGAAGTGAGGTGTTCTGTTGCAGATTGAAGATTCAATCTGTACAAGATGTAAGTCTCATGCTTCTAAGGCAGATTTTACTTGGGTAGTGTACTTTATCATGGGAAACACTATGAATTCACTCAGTATGAAAGAATTAAGTCTTGAGTCATCTATATTTTTGTAGGTGCTATGATAATGTAAATCATCCCATTACAACATTTTTTTTCAGGTCCTCCTGTTAATGTTGCTCTGGCAATTGAAGTAGCCAGCATTGATCACATCTCAGAAGCAAACATGGTAAGTTATCAGCTAAACCTATCAAGTTGTGAACATATGTCCTGCAATGACAGAAAATGTAGAAAACTAACTACCTAGAGAGACAGTTGGTCCCCAACATGTTTAGAGTGGAGAAATTACCACAAGAAGATCCTTCAAGAACGAAAGTTTTTCTTGTGAAGAGACATAAACTGATTTTTTTTTCATTAAGTCATGTTATATAGAACACTGACATTCAATCCCATTTTGATATCTTGGGTTTACCCATGTGGAGGAACATGACAGACATGAGCTGCTTGGGCACTTATTTGCACTGGAAGCAGTTAATACATTTCTAGGCTAACACAATGATTTTTTTGCCATGCCCGAAGACATTATCTCTGTGTTCATTTAGCATCACTTTTTAATTGGGATTTCTCTTGCCACAGGAATATACCATGACAGTATTCTTGCATCAGAGCTGGCGAGATGATCGGCTGTCCTACAACCACACCAACGAAACGCTGGGCTTAGACAGCCGCTTTGTGGACAAGCTCTGGCTGCCAGATACTTTCATAGTCAATGCCAAGTCTGCCTGGTTCCATGATGTGACTGTGGAAAACAAACTGATCAGGCTCCAGCCAGATGGAGTCATTTTATACAGCATCAGGTGAGTAAGAAAGAGTGGAAATCTACTCTATCATGTACCATCTCTTTGAACAGCTCACTATAAAGTAATCAATCAGCTTTCTAGGATTATTTCCTAAAATAATTATTAATTTAAACTGGAAAAAAGTACTGGTGACTGTTATCAGATACCCCTTTGCTTTACAAGGATTGCACTGCCAGGAAGGAATCTTTGGCAGCACTAACACATTTTCCACTGCATAATCACTGATCACTTTCAGAATGTCCTTAATGGTGTCCTTAATGGAGGGTCAGGGATGGGTCAGGGATGGGCCAACCACCAACCCAGAGACAGATGCTCCCTATTGCCCCTCTTCTCCCCCTCACAGGAAGGGGATCATAATAATCATAATAATCATGATAAAATGAAATATATACAGATACATGCAAAAACCAATACTGAATCCAAACCTCCCTTGATGGTAACTATGTCACCTTCACCACTGATACTGTGCCAGGCGGCCTCAGCAACAGATGGGAGCCAGGCTCTGGGGCTGGATCCTGGAACTGGAGACAGGAACTTACAGATCAGGATCAAGGGCAGAACAGACAGAGTTCTCCTCAGATGCTGGCCACTGAGGAAGAACAAGAGAGAGAAGAAGGAACTGACCCTCAGTTTTATACCAAATATGAGGTATATGGGATGGAATACTTAGCTGGTCAGTTTAGGGTCACCTGCCCTGACCGCTCCTCCCTGAAGGTGCAGGTTTTGCTCTGTACCCTCTAACATGAGACATAAAATTTAGCAGTGACCTTGGTTTGCATACCAATCCCTGGTAGTAAATCTACACATTAGGTCTTATCACTTCTAGAAGCAGGCAGCGTCTATGAAAACATGTTGTTCATTTCAGAAAGTGCAGTTACTTACAGGAGCTTTAGATAAAAAGTAAAATCACTGAACAACATTAGTTCTGTTCTAACCCAAACCAGGACAAATGGGAAATAAGCATCTCTTAACTGTTTGGTCAACAGGCAAACTGATGCTGAATATACAGTAAAGATTCTGTCCTCTACTCTCTCACTATGAGTCTGATTTAAGCTCAACTTCCTCATCTTTCAGACAGAGAAAGTTCCTCTCTTTGGAAGAGTGTTCTTGGCTAGAACTCAGTACCTATATTTAAAGTTATTTGTGTAATGTTCTGAAAAATAATGTGTATGCACCTTTGAAATTGTAAGTCACCCTTAAGGTATTGGTAGTGATCTTGAGGACAGTAGAAGGGAATAGATTTGACTCTGAAAAGTCTTTTTTTTATCATCAGAATTAGCTGAAGCATCCTGTGGCATTAGAGAAGTGCTTTGACCTTTCTTCAATCTCCCCCAGCCTTTGGCTTTCCCACAGGCTTATTAAAGGGAATAGCCATAAGGATTTGGAAGATAGTTTCCTGTTTTAATATTTAGGTTTCAAAGTTTTCCATTTAGTCTTCTGAGGTTTGAGGAAAAGGCTCTATCTGAATGCAACTAACTGGTGTTCATGTTGCTTGGAACAGGATTACCTCAACAGTGGCCTGTGACATGGACCTTTCCAAGTATCCAATGGATGAACAAGAATGCATGTTGGATTTGGAGAGCTGTAAGGGCTGAGTACAGTGTTTCATAGAATGTGTATGTTGTTTAAAGCCTGCATGTATGGTACTGGGTTTGCTGGCATGATTCTGCTTTAGTCAATGAAACGTAAGGAGTGCCTTAGGATTTAGAAATAAAGGGTACAGGCATGAATCCATCCTTTCTCTGGGTAGGGCAATAGGCCATGGACTTTTTGATAGCAGTTCAGCTCTGATCCAGTTCTAAACCACAGGATTTAATTTAGTGAAGATGAACAACCTACAGAGCTGCTGACAAATGTCTGGAAGTTTGTGCTTGATGGAAAACCTAGTGCAATTGTGACAGGCACTAACATTACTTGCTTAGTTAGCATCTAATCCAGTGAGAACAAGTAAAGAAGCCCAGAGGCAAAATTTGATGTTCTATTTTTTCTTCATGAAAAAACAGGAGAAAGAAAGAATTCCCTGCTTTTAATGAAAGCCATTGTGACTAACCCTTCCAGAGCTATTTAGCCTGCCTTGGCATTTCTGTATCCTTCACACAGAAATCTATCAGAACACTGCATGGGTTGGCTTAGATTCATTTGTACTCACAAAGAAGGGGGAAGAATGAATTGATATTTTGTCCAAGCTGTATTTTATCTATGATCAGCATGTAATTCCCATAAGCATTATTACTTTTGAATGAAATTCACCACTGACCCAAGCAGGAGCCATCCAATCAATGGCAATCAATCTGACCTTTTGTGGTTTTTATATCAAGGAGCCCACAGGACCTGAGGGTTCCAGAGATTTGTGAACAGCAGTTTCTGAGCAGACCCACTGGCCTATTGATGCAAGTTCTTTTCTTTTCTAGCACTGACTTTATTTTCTAGGCAATTAACCACAATACCATTTTATCCTGTCAAAAATAGCAATCTACAGTTTTACTTATGTAATCACCAAATGCAGAGGCAGCAGACAGTGAACCAGTAATCAATTCTCTCTCCCAGCAAGTTCTGCAGGGAGTTCTGGTGTTGGTTTTAATTGAATTTGAGGGTTTTGATTTCAGTGAATCAAACATGAAGAAATAAAACCCCTTTAAATGAACTGTTTAGTACCAAGTTGTCCATTAACAGCTAAACTAGCAAAGATTTCCTATGGATTTGCATTTTGCATAAATCCCTTCATACATATCCCCATACCTTCTCTCATGTTGCAGGTGCCCTGCACCTCTCCCTAGCAGTTATCTTCCAGTTGCCACCCATGCCAAACTGGAATCAACTTGGATTATTCTTCTTGTAGGAAAGGTACCCCAGTGTGACATGGCAACTTTGATAATGCCAGGACAGTGAATTTTCCATACTGAATCACAGCATGTTTGCAATGGGACGGGTGAAAATCATGACTTCCACTCTCAGTCCTTCAAGTTCTTAATTCCCTCCTCAAACTTCGTGTTTCATCTTTCTTTTGGCAGACGGCTACTCTTCAGAGGACATTGTCTACCACTGGTCAGAAAACCAGGACGAGATCCACGGGCTGGATAAGCTGCAGCTTGCTCAATTCACAATTACCAATTACCAGTTCACAACAGAAATGATGAACTTCAAATCTGGTAACAGGATCAGTCTTCAATTCAGAGACCATATCTGACTTTTTCCTGCATGGGGAAGCCTCCTATATTAATAATAGAAATTCCTTCTTTTGAAGCAGCTAATTTAATAACCTGCCAGGTTTCTGATAAGAGTTTTCCTTAGCTTACAGTTGTAAAACCTGCCAACCTTTGCTGAGTCTTCAGGAAGCCACTGTAACACATTATGTCCTTTAGCTGCATATGTTTGATAAAATATTTCCTGGAGTGGCCAGACAGCACTTGAAAAAAGCCACTTGAGGTATAGCTCACATTTTCTTGACCTAATTTGCAATTTCAGATAAAGAAAAATTTCCATTGGCCCTGATGTTATGAGGCTTGTGATGTACAGTCAGATCATTCTAATTCTATCCAGCAGAAGTCAGTGGTGTGCATGTGTATCACAGGGTTTATTGCAATGTTTGTAAAAGATTGGAGTCATTTCTTTCTTGCTGATTTTTCATCCTCTTTCATGTACTCAGATTCTCATTTATGCTGCACATCTCCTCTAAGCTCTTTTTTTGAGTTTCAAATTAACTTGGCCTTTTAAAAAATCTAAATTTAGTATCTGGAGGACTTTCTACAGCAGATGATAAGACAGTACACATTTTGAAGCAATACTGCGATTTGAGAAGACTCATGGTTTTATTTTCAGATCTGGCATTGATATGACCTGAGACAAATCATTTAACCTATTCTTAGCTAACAGTGCTGATGAGAACTGCAGTACCTCCTGAAGGGTTCATGAAGACTAATTGAAAAAACATTCAAAACAGCTTTTTGTGATCCTAGTCCAAAAGATAAGAATGTGGATCTGTGTCATTATAGGAAATGTTATTTTGATTATCAGTCTAACTGTAATCCACACAGTTGGAATCTTTCTTTGTCTGCTCTTTTTTTCCAGCAGGTCAGTTTCCCAGGCTCAGTCTCCACTTCCACCTTCGACGAAATCGTGGAGTTTACATCATCCAGTCTTATGTTCCTTCTATCTTACTAGTGGCCATGTCGTGGGTATCCTTCTGGATCAGCCAGTCAGCTGTGCCTGCCAGAGTGTCACTAGGTAAGCAGTTTGGGGAACTAACAGGGAAGGGTATGCTGAAGTTGTAATTATGCCCTTTAATAATCCTCGTTTTCCATGAATTTATGAATACTAGGTTTTCCTTTGCAGAAGAGAGGGTTCTTTAAAAGATTTTCCTCATCTTTTCATTTCAGAGCAGCTGCCTCAGTAAAGAACACAAAATGACCATCTAAAGATGGTTAAAAGCAATAGTGAACGTGAGGCAGATGTATGAAATAACTTATTTGAAGGAACTGGGACAGTGACAAAAAGATGTTCCTACGGCTTGTGGATCTGTGTGCCTGAAAAAGGGTTGCAAGTCCAGATACAAAAGTTTTTGAGGGTTAAGTCTTCTTTTTTTGTTGTTGTTGTCCTGATCTAGAACAAACCCAAGGAGAAGGTGTTCAAAGGTGCCTTAGTCATACAAACAAAACTGTTTTTTACAAGTTCCCCTGTCTGGAGAATCAGAAGCCACACTATTAAGGGGCTTCCACTCTGAAAATATTCTTCAGCTTCAGAGTAGTAAATACACTTACAAGTGTGTCTTATGAACCCTAAAGTACATTTTCTCCCACTGCACTGCAGGTATAACTACTGTCCTCACTATGACTACACTGATGGTCAGTGCCCGATCTTCACTTCCACGAGCATCTGCCATCAAGGCACTTGATGTTTACTTCTGGATTTGCTACGTGTTTGTCTTTGCTGCACTGGTAGAATATGCATTTGCACATTTCAATGCTGACTACATGAAAAAGCAAAAGAACAAGATAAAGGCGAGAAGGCAGAGCGGAGAGGTCAGTAAGTGCAGTACTGTGAATAACTTTGCAAAAGCAATCGCTCTGCATTATGAGCTTTTTCTACTCTGGAAGCAAGTGTAAGTTACAGTAACTCTGAGCTGCTGCTGTAGGGTCAGGGCAAAGTCATTAGGACAACATTACATGAGATGGCTGTTTCTCAGAAGGTATTCTTTGGTAGGGAGGGCCTGAGTGTGCTGCCTCAATGGTGCCTCTAATTCAGAGCATGTAATATTATAACCAGAATTTAGATGTGGTAGCACGGTCCTTCAGTGGTCCATCTGCCAGAGCAAGTGATAAATACCAAGCAGCATTTACAGATCTCACAGGTATTCACCATGTCAGGGATGAGTACACCACCTTTGCTCTATAAATTGCTATTACAGGTTCTCCTCTTTCCTTTGCAGATAAACGTGAAGAATGCCATTGTTCTGTTTTCCCTTTCCATAGCTGGTGTGAACCAGGAACTGGCCATTTCCAACAGGCAGCACCGAATTCCCAGAAGCCTGCCTGGATCATATGGCACAATAGAAATAGAAACTGGAGAGAGAAAACAGCAGCAAGTAATGAAACTGGATAAAAAGAGTGGTCTGAAGTCCCTCTTTAAGCCCATTGATGCTGACACCATTGATATCTATGCCAGAGCTGTGTTCCCAGCTGCCTTTGCAGCAGTCAATGTTATATACTGGGTTGCATACACAATGTAAAAAACAAAACAGAAAATTCATGGGAAGAGCTACAAATTGAACAATGCCTACAGACTAAAAAGCCCTTGCTGAAACTGTATTGCTCCTTCTCTTCTCAAGATATTTTCCAATGAGCTCAAGACATTTCTCAAGTCAAGAAAGTCCTGCAATCGATTCCTACTAAAAGCAGCAAAGCAGCAATTTATTACCCATCTGATTTGATACAGTAATAACTGTACTCTGCCGAAAAGGTCCCAGCTCCTTCTTTCCTATATTACCATCAGACAATCTTTCATATGTGTATATTTGCAGCAAAAGTTTAAATCATAAATTACCATGGTTTTCCTCCACTTCAAGGGCTGATCAGTAATGAAAATTTGGCTTTTCACACTCAGATCATTTCCTTTTTTCTTTTTTTTTGTAATGGAAGAGCTAATTCCTCACTTCCACACAGGAGTGATTTTCTGCATCTGGCCTTTTGTGGGATGGTCTTGCTTTAACAGTAATGGTAAAGTTGGAGTTCATAATCATAAAAATCTGATGAACAAAGTAAAAGGGAATAGAGGGGAGAGTGGAGGCTTTTTCTTAAATTATTTGTCTTGGATAAAGTATTGAAAACATTTCAATGCTCTTAGTCACAGCATGAAATAAAATATAGTACATAAAATTCTACTGATTTGTTAATAATGACCGTATTGCTTTCAGACTCCATTTTCAGAAAGGACTTCAGAATCTGTTCCATTGATTTTCAGTGAGAGTCTACCATGTGTGCCTCTGAAAATATCCTTTTTGCATCTGTCCCTAAATAGCTGAGTGAAGTTAAAAAAAAAATGTCATAAATGGCTTTTAAGTTACTCAGTTGCTTTGGATATTTTTGCCTTTTTTATTCAGAGGTTTAATTAATATGTTAGGCCTCTTCACTTCCATATCTGACACTGAAATTTGTGGGTACTCATACACAGTCCTTAATTCAGGACTAGATCCTCCTAAATAACACCTTCTTCTGTAAATAATTGCAGTGGACTCAGCAAATGAACACAATATTCACAATTACTCTCTAAAAAACTCCACAGTAAATGTATTGGGATATGGATTAAAACAACTGAAACATTGTTAGTGTAGGAAACTAGTGTAAGACACTACAAAAGGGAAAAAATTTTTGAGGACTTTGTTGCAAGTGAGAGCTTGTTTCAAATACAGAGACTGACAGAAAAGTAAATATGAAATGAGAGAGGGAGGGAGAGAAGGAAGCAAAGCAAGTGGCTGAAAGCTATGATGGAAGGGAGCATGGGGAGGTGCAAGATTAAACAGCCACAAGATGCAGGTAAGAGAAGACCTGTGCTGGGCTTTGAAGATGAGGATCTGGAATGTAGTGGCTGATGATTAACAGTTGCAATAAGGATGAAAGAAGCATTTGATCACAGTGGATTGTGCACACATTCCTCCTGCCTTGCTGATCTGTGAGATATGGTTTGATTTCACATGACCAGCACTGAAAGATGGGGTGTTTTAACACAGATTTGTAACTTAAAATAACATTTGTGCAATATCACTGAAATAAGAGGATGTCTTGGAAAAAAAAAATGATCCTGAATGTAATAGAAAATATGCTGCCATCATAAGTCAGGCTCTTAGGTTCACCTCAATCTTTAGTTACAATGGAAAAACTACCTGCCACCAGTATGCTGGAAAGCACAAATTAATACCAAGCTGTAATTGCTTCACAAAATTCTCACCACTCTGTCCCTGGACTGAGAAACCTGGATTCTGCTCCAAGATTTTGCCACAGACTTGTTAGGGAATCTTAAGTCATTTCACTGCATCATCTGCAAAACTGATATGATGATACTGATTTCTTTCCTATATCTTTGAGTTTTACAGAAGAAAAACCCTTCAGGAGAGACAGAAACTCTATATTCTCCAACTAGGTAAGTTCATCTAACTAGTACTTATGTGCTGCTGTTTTCCATAGTTTCTGAGACTCTCACATACTGAATTAAAGCAAAGTGATTTCACCTTATCCAGAAAGCTAATGAAATTCTGTTATGTCCTGCAACATATGCAGGCAATCAGACTTCTCTTTTTTTCCTCCTGCTTCTCCTCTTTCTATTTTATTGTTCCTGATGTTGACAAAATGCTACATTACAGAAATACACCATTTTTTTTCCTAAGTGTGTTTTTGGTCATAATCACAATCACTTTCTCCCCAAGGAAGTTCAACACCTCCTGCTCTCTTCTGAATCATTCTTACTGTTCTATATGATGATTAGGTGCAGAGTGGCATAAATGCAGCAGAAGCATGACTCTACAGTGCTTTTTCCTTACTAAGCTGTTCCTTTTCCATGATCCTGGGTCAGGTCCTTGACTTAATAAGTCCCCTTTCTACCTCTCCTTTCAGCTTTTTCAATTGAGCTTTTTCAATTTACACTTGGTTTAATTCTTGTCTGGCCTCAGAAGCTGTGGAATTTTAAATGTAACTCTTGGATGATGGATTTTCATAAGCATGTCTGAAACACTCTGCTCAGCACTTTGAACAGTATCACCACAGCAGTAGTACACCCTTCAGAAAGGCCATAGTGCCTTATTCTTCTCAGTTACACTTGCATAAGTCAGAAACAATCTTTGGTTTATAATCAGTAGATTAACTACTGCTGTGAAAGCAGAGTCTAACCTTTTTGTATCCTGCTGGTTTCTCTTGCTGTTAGTTTATTACATTGCCTGTCAGGGTCAGTATCCACTGCTCAGAGTGAAGTTACTGACTAAATCCTGCTGAAGAAATACTTGCAGCAGGTTCTTGTGGAGTGTAAATCATAAGAAAATAATCCATGATTTTGGAATTAAAGTTATTAAAGAGCAGAGAGCAAAGCATTGACCCAGTCCCTCTAGTGTGCAGTGGCTGGTTATTTAGAGTACTTAGCAAAAAGGTGGCTGCAGATATTATAAAGGCAATGTCTAATCTAATTACTTCAGCAGTAATAGTTTGTAATGGTCCACATGACATAACTCCTTACACTGAAGCCAACTGAGTAATCACATGGGGTTATTGGACAAAATTAGTTGCTTCTCCATCTGGGAGACAGTCACGGGCTTCATGCCCTGCTGACTTTTTGAAAAGATTGATTCAGTGAATTTCTTCTGTAGTTTGACTGCAGATCTTCAAGGTGCACAGCTCAGTTGTGACTGATCAAAGTAAAAGGTGGCAGCAATCTTTTCCTCCAAAAAAAACCCCAAAGCCAGAATGCTAGACTGTCACAATGTTGTAGACAGAAGCATAAATAAAGGGGAAAAAATATCTCAGAACATTGCAGGCAGTCAGAAGTGTGCCCTGTGAGCACATATGGCAATTGTGTCCCTTCCAGGAACAAGGTGACTCAGGAGAGAACAGGTGTTGCAGCTACTATTACTGCACTTGCATGAGTAGCACAAGACAAAACACCTCCATCAGAGAGAGTGGGATTTTCTTACCTCTATTTCCAGAGCCACAAATAGAAAAGTCAGATGCCATTCAAACTCTTGGAAGGAGAATTTTCAGCACAGAAGCATGGTGTAATGATTGGAGTTTTGCATAAATTGGAGTCTTCTGTACTTTCGTGTGTGCTTTGCATTTTTTTTTCTTTGTTTATAATCATCATACTTCAAAATCTTCAGACATTAATACTTCAGACCTATTAGCATCTAAAGAGAATGCTTTATTCAAGTCTAATTTCATCATGCCCTTAAACAGAAAGAAACAGAATTTGATGTCAGTTGAATGCTGACTTTGGGTGGGTTGTGCTTGTGTCAAGGAGAGGGAAGGGAAAGCAAACCCTATGTGACAGATCAGAAGGCACTTTTTCTGTGCTGTACCTAAAAGCATTTCTATTCCTTTCAGCAACTGAGAGTGCTGCTCTATGGACTGGAGTGTCTGTGAGAAAAGAGTGGCATATGTATTAATGTAATCACTCTAAAAGTGAAGTGCTAATAAAATGTAGATATACAGAAACTGGAGCTTCTATAAGCAGACAAAATAGACATTCCGACTATTGAACTGGAAGATAAAATGCATTGGAAGGAAAAATCAAAATAACTTCAGAGATTTCATCCCATAATGAAATCCTGCCTATTCAGTGCCCAAGGGCTTGTAAAGCACTACTTTGGCCTTGACAACAGGAGAGAAAGTATCATTCTGTATTCATGAGTGCTTTCTGTGGGGCACTTATGTAGACTACTGTTAAAAAATAGCTGTTGCTGCCTCAAGAGGTTGAAAGGAACCTGAAAGCACATGATGAAGAAGCACAAGGTGCTGCATGATTTGTTTGAAAGTAATTCTGGCAGTGACTGCACTGTTAAGAGGTTAATATACAGAAATGTCTACCCTGTTTCTGGGTAAAAACAAAAGCTTTTATCCAAGTTAAAGCTCTCACACCAGTTCTTAACCAATTTGCTAATCCAACAGATAATGTAGCGAAACCAATATAACTCAATGAGGCTTCTACTGTTGATCCAACAAAACACTTAAAACGATTGCTCCGATTTCAAATGCTCAGTCATTAACCTAAGAAAGCACTTCCCATTAGGAGGAAAACTGCACTCCTCATATTTGTCTATGAAGCAGAATAGATAACAAAAAGCTTATTGAAAATTTCTGAGAATATCTTAATTGAAAAAAAAAAACCCTGAAGCAGCTCCCTGGTGCCCTCTTTATTAGAGCAGCTTCAAATGCTTGTGACGGCTGAGAGCCTGTTAGATGTTGTAATAACACTGTGTGCAGAATGTTACAAATACACACAGCTAATTCTTAATGAAAACTGAATAAAAATTTGGCACCTAACATATCTATTAGGATGGGCTTGGTAGCTGAAATGAGAAAGGCACTGTCTCTTTCTGCCTTTATAGCTCATGTCTTGAAACGAATTGGAGGGTTTGAGCCCATCGTTACATAATTCCTTAGAGATCTGTTCTCTCCTTACACCAGCTTCATGTCATGGCTATTCCTTTTACAAAGTCCTCCACAGAAACAACAAATCTGAGAAGACAGTCAAGCCCAGGCTGTCAGAAAATATAGCACCAACAGAACGAATCAGATGATACTGGGAGTTCACTGTTCTGCAAAAAGATTAGTCAAAAATAAAAAGAAATCCAAATATCCCTCATTTCTGAGATGCCTGAAACCTCTTTAGATCACTCTCGGTTTCGGACCAACCAACATAGGAAGAATTCCACTGAATAAAGTATCCCTCTAGCCCACTGTCCAATCTCCACCTTTTGATATAAAGCCTGTCAGGGAGTTGTTGAACACATGCACCTTTCACTGAGATCAGCAGTGCTCAGCACATACAGCAACTGCTCTTTGTGTTCTCAAACAGACAATATTACAGACTAAAGAAAAGTGCTTTTATACTTGTAGGCCTCATGATCTTCATGCATTGGGTTACCAGATGGGGTAAGGAGGACATTTTTCTTTACATAACAACAAATAATTGGCCAGATTTCAGAGGCAGGTATGTGGAACAGGCGTAACTGGAAGGAGCAAAATAATATATAGGCCATTGAGCTATTCCAGTATTACAATTACTACTGTCTTAAGATTAAATAAAGACTGAGTGATGAAATACCAAGTAATCTGTTAAACATCTGCTGTAATGGTCCGTCCAGATTGTTCTTCCTGTACTGCTACACCTCTTTCAGAATTAGACAAATACAAAAGATCTATTTCTGTACATCTTAAACTTACCACATTTTTAGAGATAAAGAGTATCCAACCCTCATCTTTCCAAGTTGTGTGTGTAGCTATTATACAGTCTCATTTGGATATCTATAGTTGTAAGAGACAGGAGGATTCTAGACATTGTTAATAAACTATAGTGCATGTAGTATTTTAAAACTGAACCTGTACTTTTTACAGAAGAAAACATTTGTCAGCTAGAATTGTTTTCAGATTGCATACAGTGGTGTTTCTGTACATGCTTATTGTAGGATCCATCAGGCACTCCTCGGATTTGGAATACTTTGAACTAAGAATGCCTGTCTTTGAGTCAAACTGATGCTGGCTGGAGCAATAATGAGAATTTAGGACAGCAGAATTAAGTCTGGTCCAGGGGAAGCAATAAAAAGAGGATTCTTGAGGAACCAAGATGAAAACTTGATCCTCAGGGTTAAGTTTTTTTTTTAAATTTTCACCATTTTCTTCCATCCTCTAAAATGAAAATTGCATGTTTCAGTGGCAGAAGCATCCAATTTCTTTCTGCCATAGTTTCTTCCACTGTTATCTTTCAGAAGAAGGATCATTGCTTTCTAAAGGATTAGGACCAGGTTATGCAGCAAGAAGAGAAGAACCTCTGTGATTTACAGTGTATTGTGTGCTGGTCAGCACATACAACAGTGGGCAAAAATTGTGTTTCTACAGAAACAGGTTATTTAGATACCCATAAAAAATAATTACAGAAGCATACAGGTTTGGGCTTTATTTGCTTTTAAACATATGTAGCTTGGGCTACCCATAGAATTCTTTATTCTCCTGGCTAATGTGGTGCCAACAAAAGCGAGTTAGCTTCTGAGTGTCTCTGTCTTATATAAGACAGACAAGGGAGGTGTTGACTTAAAATAGTCTTGAAATGTTATTCATTGTGTCTATTTTAACATGGGCTAGAAAATCACTAATATTCCATCCAGCAAGAAAATCTGCAGAGAATTACCATGGTGATTTCTGATGTTATGTAGCATATATGCTTCACTCCAGTTTATGTTCAGATACATTAATGCTTTGCCATACAGTTTTTATCCAAACTTAGTGGCTTTTCCCCCAGATTCATTCCCACTGGATTCAATTATTTCAATCACATAATCACAGAATGGTTTGGGTTGGAAGTGACCTCAAAGATCTTCTAGTTCCAACAGAAACAATAGCTTGTCTCTTGCTTGGCAAAACCAAAGTAGGCTGAGGAGCAGCCTGCAGATGTTGGTGGTTTGATCTGCTAAGGAAGACATTCCATGGGGATGCATTTTCAGTCTCGAGTGACCTAGAACTGGATACTCAGATCTCACATATATTTGAAGATAGCAGATGTCTCTCTTCATTTATCTCTTGTTTAGTTCATAGTCTCAAACCACCACTCTAATCCCCACAAAATCTTTAAAACTATGGAAAATAGACAGGTCCTAATATAGCTGAAGATGTGAAGACACTAACTCAAGTAACAACAGGATACCTGTCTGCTCCTTCTACTGAAGTAAAAGTAGTGCCCAACCTCCCTTTCTTTTCAACAACTGTCTTTAAGAACTAGTTGTTATAATGATGCCTTACTTGAAGCATTTAGGAGGGAGAACTATTGGTCAAGCTTGTAATAAAATTATAAATACTTTGTAGGTAGAGGAGTTAAAAAAACAACCTTCATACTAAATTCAACAATGAAAAGGTAGAAAGATCTGTACCTACACCTAGTCATCAGGTTTAAAAACTTACAAGTCTGTCTTTATGTCTAAATTTGTAAGAATAACTTACACCAGTGGAAAGGGGAGATGTAAACTTCAATATAACAACAACTCCCAAACTACAAGTACAGAGATTCATCTTTGCTGAATTCCACACCTGTGAAATATAAAATGAACCCTAACAAATATGTATCCTTTGATCTTTCTTTCTAAAGAGATGTATTTCTTTCACAGGAAAGCCTTTTGTAAGCCAGAGACAGTGCTCTGGAGATGAGATGGATCAACTGGCAGTGACAGCCTCCAGGCTACAAAGAATGTTATCATTAACCCCACATACTGTTTTTCCCTTTAAACTAATTTTTAAAGAATATTTCTGAATTGCCTGTAGCATTAAAATAAAAAAAGCACTTACAAACCTTGTATATACAACCGTGTTTCCCAGACAGTTGCTTAGGAATATCCTGCCATCTGCTGGAAATGTGCAGATATACATGCTTAAATAAATACAGGCTTCAAAGTTACTGTCAGAGGAAGCAAACAGTACAAAGAAGTTGGGGAACCAACACTCTGGATGTTCATAACTTTTAGCCAAAAATACAATCCAGTCATGAGGCAACATCAGACTATTAGGCTGCAGCAGCTGAAGTACCAACACTGGATTCCTTAGCAAATCTGTGTGCTCCACTGCCACTCCACTTTCTCAAAGAACTTAATTACCAATACTGGTAAGGAAATCATCATTATCCCACCTCCTAAAAAACTCTTTTAGGCCATGTGACAGAGATTTGTCATTTGCCAAAGCTCATCATAGAAAGAAAGGAATGCAAGAATGGGAAACTCACTTTGTTATGCTGGTTATGATAGGACTTATTTTCAAAACAGAACTGAAATACTTGAAAAAAACAACTTTGTTTAAGCCTTCTCCTTCTCAAACAGATCATTTCACTTTATAGTCTGCTCTGCAAAGTGAAACAACTGATATCAAGAGATAATAACAATGAAAAAAGAACTAAAATTTTAGACACAAGTATCTGCTTTAAACCCACAATAAAATAAAATTAAATTACCTGTAGGAGCCTGCAGCTCTTCAAATCTAGGTGTAGTTGACAGCAGTATTACAACCTTTTATTAAGCTGAGGGTGCTTTAGTAGAGGGTAAAAGTGCAGTGCCCTGCCATCTGGAAAAAACAAACCAAACCAAAAAGCTCAGGAACACACTCAGGATTTATAGCTCGAGGACAACAGAGTTTGATTGTGTTTCAAAACCAGTATGCCAGAAGCAATGATCATTCGATGTTGTGTTTCCAAACCAGTTACAGCCTTGTTAGCTAATGCACAGAGCAAAGCTGACATCCTCTCCAGAAAACACCATGTGCCTAGAGTGGGAAGCCTCTGTTAGGAAAGTCTTTAAACAGCCTTGTAATACAGAAAAAAAAAAAAAGCAACTCAAATTAAGCCTTCTAAAATAACAGCATTAATACTGAGCAATCAACTCCAAAATTTCTCTGCAAGGTGTAAAAGTGTTATTGTTGAGATTTTCTTCAAGCACTGAACGTGTCCCTAATCTTCTGTCCTCAGGGAGCTGTGTGAGGAAAAACTAACAGTAAACCACACCAACCCCTGAATCACAGTTCTAAAGATCTGCACTACCTTTTATCTCCCAATCCAACAACTCAAGGAGCTGAAGTTGTCTAACTGACGTGACAGGGAGATCAAAGTCTAGCTTGCCCTGAAAGAATTATGTTTATAGACATATCTTACATAATGTTCTCCATTTTAAGCTGAAGAAATTTGGAACACTTGAAGATTTAAAGGCTCATTTTGAAACCAAATTGAGGGTTCCCACTAAGATAAAATTAACAGTGGATACAGGAATAATTCTCATTAAAGACTGATAAATGAAACCATTTGGTGCATTTCCTTAGTGTCAGAGATAAAACATTTAGACTGATGGGAATAAGTTCTGCCCCTTTACTGCTACTTAAACTAGTGTTAACTATTATTTATTTGTGTTTTGGAAGATTATAGAAACACTGAAAGAAGGCTCAGAGCTATACTGATCCAAACTCACCAACACATACACACCCACAAAGCCCCATAAAGATATTGTGAAAGTGATAAATGGTGGCTAAAAATAACTTGATGTAGGTGTATACAGGGTGAAAACAGGAGATTAAGGATCAGGAATTTGTTTTCCATTTTCAACATACAGATTATGAGTGCTCAGATACAGGTAGTCAAAAAAGATCTAATACTTGTGACACCTTGGTTTGGTTTAGTTTTCAAATTTGGTGAGCTGCTGTTGCCCAATGGTGGATATAAATAGAACAACAAAAGCCCCAAAGCAAACTTTTTCCTTGGATACTTTATATGCTTCGAAAATCGCTTTAAGATAGACAAGGAAAATAGCCTAGATAGGGACAAAGCAGCATTTCCACTAGGGGACTCTGCCGGTTAACTATCCCACGCCTTCAGCTGGAGCATAGCAAAGCCCTGGTCTTTTTACACAGGAGAAGGGCTGCTTCAATCACAGCAATTTGATTTCAGTATAAAATAAAAGATCTGATTACCATTAGAAAAAAAAACCCACAAAACCCACATCACAACCAACTGTATAAAGCTCAGGGCATTAACCATTTCACAGACTCGCTCATGGGAAATCGTGGTAAATCCCACAACACTACTACAATGAGTTCTGTTGTTTTTCTCAAACACCCTCTCTTCTGGCCACTCAGAAGTCTGATATCGTTTCTCTTTGATACTTTATTCCCTTTTTATTATCTTAGACGCGGTTTTCCTGCTTTGACAGTTTTGAATTGAATCTCTTCAGGTTGGATACTGTATTTACACTCACGGGAGATTACATGTGGAATGTATTACTCCTGTGGAAGCGAGTTTTCCCGGGAAGCAACTCTGACGGCTCCGGCTGCCCGGGGAGTGGTGGTGGTGCTGACAGGGGTTGTGCTGGAGGTGGGTTTTTTCTGGAGGCTCTGCCTGCGGACGACCACCGAGAAAGCCTCATCGAGAGGCCACCCTACACGACTCCCCAGGCCTCCAGCCCGCGAGCTCCGCTCCGCCTCTCGCCTCAGCACCGCCCCGCCCCGGCCCAGCCCTGCCTGAGGCGGCTCCTGACCCACCGCGACAAGGGGAGCCAGCAGCTGACAGGCTGCTCCTCCCGCTGAGGGCGAGCCACAGGCCTGAGGCAGTCAGGGCAACTCAGTACCTCTGCAGAGGGCTCCGAGGAGGGTAGAGGAGGCTTCCGCTCGCTGCCCCCAGAGCGCGGGAACGGTGGCAGCCGCCTCTTCCCTTAGGCCTGTGGCGCCTCCTTCCGCCACAGAGCTGCCGCGTCCCGGAGCGCGGGCACGGCAAGGCACCGGTGACCCAGAGGGGAATCGTAGGATCAGCACGACCCCAGAGCAGGGCTAGAACAGCCCCATGAGGACGGGGAGGGGGAAGAAAAGGGTCTCGCTTGTCCCAGCCCACCTGTGCCTATGCCGACCCCTCTCCTCCACACCTGCCACCGCACCGCTGCCCTCACGGGAGCAACGCGCTTATGCCTCCGATTGGCTGGAGGTGTTCTCCTGCCGCTTTCTCGCTTGCTTTTGATTGGCTTGAGACGCTCCTACCCGCCTCAGGTAACGGTTCCTATGATTGGTCATGGGAGGGCAGGATCCTTTTGGGGATTGGCTCCAGGTGAGTCGGAGTTTGCTATTGGCTGACAGGTAACGTAGGGGGTGTTCTATTGGCTGTGGGCGCTAACCTTCTTACTCCGCCATGTTCGGCGCGGTGGCGCCGTTGCCCCTGGAGCTGGCGGGAGAGGGGTTCTGAGGGGAGGTGACTGTGAGGGAGCAACCCAGTCACGGGGAACGGACGCCTGCTGCTGCTGCTGTTCTCCTCCGCGGCCCTGCCGGCAGGGAGCCGGAGTCTGAGTCCGACCCTAAACTTCTTCGCGGGACTTTGAGCAACTTCAGGCCGTGGAGGTGTAGCCGAGTGCCGCTGGGACGCGGGCCCACAGCAGAGCCTCCCCTGCTCTCGACGGGTGGCGGTGGGGCCTCCCTCGATCGGAGCAGGTAGGAGGAAGGGGCTGTCCCCAAGGCGTCGGGTGGGGAGGCCCGGGGGGAGCTCGTCCCCAGGGGCACTCTTGCTCCCCGTCCCTCCTCAGCCGAGCTGTGCCCAGCCCGCGGCGCTGAGCGGGGTCCTTGGGCTCGGAAAGGAAGGGGCGGAGTGTTCTTTCTCAGCCTGAGAGGAGAGCTTGGGAGGGTTTCCTTAGTACCTGTGGGTCTGCTTCCTCAGATAGCGGGGTTAGGTTGCTCTGTGAATATACACACACATAGAAATATATGTGTGTAAGGGATGGTGGTGGTAACTTTGAGTAAACAGGATGTTTGTCACTCTGTAAATCGTAAAGGTAAGTTAATTTGCCCCTTGGAGGGCAAATTCTTCTGCTTTTCTCTTTTCCTGGTAAGTTTGTGACCAACATTAATTGATAGCAGTTTTCCATTTATATAGAAACTATTTTGCTTTAAAATACTTTGCTCTTTGGAAGAAAAGAGCTAGAAGCTGTGTTGATGAATAAATAATTTTTTTTCTGAATATTTTTGGACAAGAGGGAACTGTTGAGTGTTTCACTTGAAAACATCGCTTAAATGCCTGGGGTATTTATGTAAAATTAAATTATGCAGAGTGTTTTTAACTGATATTTAATTTCAGTGCAGGTCAGTGGCCTTGTATATTTTCCTTGTGGTGTCTTTCTGTTCTAAGCAGTGTATTTGTGTTTCTGAAATTGGACACAACTCATGTTTAGTGGAGTGTGTGTATGTTCAGCTGTATTCTGTTTGGGTTTTTTCATGTGCAGCTGGATTGAAAATCATCTGGAGGAGAAACACGTATTTCACACGTGAAGCTGTTGAGAATTGAATAAGTTATCTGTTTTGAATGAACTCAACATATTTATAACTTTGTTTGGAGTGCTGAATACAGACCATGCCTAGCAGAATGGGCTCAAAAACTGATTTGCACAAAGACTTCATCAGAGTTAAGACACACTACAGTGGGTAAGTCAGCCTGGGTTCTCCTCTGTGTCTAATTCTGAAGCGTGTTGAGCAAGGATTCGGTTTGACCTAGTGGTAGAGTAACCAGCGCATTAGTGGGTTCGTACTTAATGTCAGATAGGTGAAACTTCTGGGCTATTAAAGTACCATCCAGACAGCTGCAGGCTGCTGAATGTGGAAAAGAATTAGTAGTTTATCCTTCTGAAAGGGGGGAGAATATGCCAAACTGGCATGCAGTTATTTTGGGTTGGTGGGTTATTGATTTCTGTTTTGTTACAAGTGTGTTGGTGGTCACAGACAGGTCTGGATCCAGCTCTTGTGCTCCTAACCCTTGAAACTTTTTGATAGCTGATTGACTTGCGTCCTTGGAGACACTTGGCTACACATGCTGCTCTGGAACAGCACTAGGAGAGCTGCCTTAGCTGGAAGGGAGGGCACTGTAACCACAAATAGCTCCTTGTTAACCACAAATAGATCCTTGTGTATACAGTTTGGGATAGCCTGCTGGCAGATAGTGTTGATAAAGGTGAAAGGAGTGTGTCTGTAGAGCTTATCTCCACAGAAATGTAGGTGGGGATAATACCAGTGTCACTATTAGTGTTCATGTTTAGTAATTCTGATGGTTTACACTAAACTCCTACTGTAGTTTCTTCTGCAACACTACCTTCATTAATTTCCACGGGTTATGTAACTTTTATGTCAATTTACAAAACAAAACTTCCAAACTCAGTGAATCTTGGTTTTGTTCTACCCATCAAATTCTGCAAGGAACGTGTTTCCTTTTATCAAGCTGACCAGTTTTGGCATTACAGGCTGTAACTGCTTATCTCTGTCTCCGTTAAAGTATTACGCTTATCTTTTGAACAAATTTGACAAAATGTAGGAAATTATTGATGCTGAACAACTTCAGAATTAAGGAGAAGCTCCTTCAGGTAGCTGAAGGACAGTACAGTGTTTCACTTGGAAAGCCCAGTTAAAAATCCAAGCATGAGGAAGCTCTAAAACGTGCAAATGCTAAGTTTGTGGAGTCCTAGTATCTTAGGTATTCGTGTTGCTGGGTGTGACAGAGTTCCTAACATAGCATAGTAGAAATAATTGCCTAAGTAGGTTGCAAAAGAAAGTCAACTTGTGTAATTCTTTCATTATTTCAGTTAGTCTGTCTGGTTTATACCTGGTTACTTGAAATCACTTGATTTAAATGAAGCCCTGATGCAGTAGTATTTGTTATCTGTTCCCTTGGTGCTGAGTGGTGACGCAGTTAATCCATCAATGTGAATATTCTTTTGCTGTCCATGCTTTTACGTAACTTACTGGGCATTATTTTTCATGTTACTTTAGAGTGTCCATTTTCAGTAGTGCATGGGAGGAAAAACCTACATTTTACAAGGGATTTGCAATAAGTGAGGTTTTACTTGCATCCTGATGGAAGAAGTAGCTGGATAAAATTTATATCTTACAAAATCTTGTATTATTTTGCAGCATTTTAAATGCTGGTAGTTACAATAAGGGAGCTTGTCTCACCCAAGTAAACATGCATTAAAGATAAATCACTAACACAGTTAATTCCTCCATACCAAAATACTTTTTAGAAGTTAACCACTGAGATGTAATCTTGTGGAGTTCTGGCAACTGATTTGCAGTAGTGGGAGCATTTTATAGAGGAGTGCTGATTCTGAAAGTGTTCTTTTGCAGCTTTGAGTTCATTGATGGAATTGTTGGACTCTGCAGGATAATGCAGCTATTTTCTGATAAAAGCTTTTTTTTCCTCTTGTGCAGGGACATCCTGATAACAAACCTGGATGCATCAATAAGCTATGATGAACTCTGTGATGAAGTGCATGAGATGTGTAATTTACAGCAGGAACAGCCAATTACCCTCAAGTGGATTGATGATGAAGGTATTGTGCTGAAATAGTACTTAAGCACGTTAGGGTTTTTTTAGTTGTTACAGTACAAAGAAAAGGGGCACTGAGGAAACTTATATAAACAGGTTTCGTAGCATGGAGTTACTCCTTGTTTCTAAACACAGGACGAACAACCCTGTTTTGTAAAGCAGGGTGCTTGGAGAAATGAGCCTCAGAACATCAAGGTTGATTTTAGTAGCACTTGAATTCATTTCTGAAGAACTGTAGCTGAAGCTTTGTAAACTTTAATATTTCATACTTCTGTGCAGAATGCAAACTTTGTTTTTAATTTCAGACTTTCATTGGCCCAGTGCTGTACCCCTCAAAATTCTCAGTTTCAGATTCTTGGCAAGATCAATTGTTGGTGGTTTTAACCCTCCCTGTCAGCTTCCAGAATGACTTGGGTCTTTGTGTCATCTTGAGTTGTCGTTTCTGTCTGAATGAGTGTGTTTCTGAGAACCAGTGCAGTTGTGGTATCAGAAGACTCTTTTTAACTCTTCTAGGATTTTTGTGTTTTACGCAAGGTAGATACCAAGAATTCCAGTAATGAGAATTTCTCTTTTTTTGGAGGTAGTCCCTGGCAACTGCATTGTTGACACTGGTAGTAGTGTTTATTATATTAATGGTCTAGTAGAACCTATCCAACAATTAGAGGGTGGAGTCTATATTTAAAGAAGCATTCTACTAGATTGTATTTTACATCAACAGGATATTAGCAATCAATGACCAAATATGAAATAAAGGTGAGTTCAATTTGGTTTGGTTTGTTTTTTTCCACTTGACTGATACTTTAGAGCAGCCTTTTCCAAAGTAATAGGCATTAAATAAAAACTTACCAGAAATGAGTTTTTCCCCATCAGCAATATTTCTCCATTGTGGTGGGGGAAAAGTGTCAGGTATTCCTTTTTCTGGACATGACTTAATTCAGATAATGAGGGTGGGGTGTGGTGTCCGAAGATGGGGAAAATAGTGTAAGGTGGTGGTTTTGGGGAGTATGGGCTTGATAAAATCATGTGCAAATGATTTGTTGTTGAAGTCTGTTTCTTACCCTGTTCCTGCAGGAAAGGTTGATGTTACCAGATCTTGTTGTTCTCAGTTACCTTCACATGTAAAGCAGTTTATCATTTTTCTTCCACAGACAGTTGTATGTTAGAGAAACTTACCTTTTCTTTACCCTTCCTATAGGCTCTGAAGTATCAGCATGATGTGAGATGGGTTTGCAGATTTTTCTGCTGTAAAATGTGGCAGTTCTGCAGCCTTGTGCTAGAGCCTGTGAGTAGTAGTGAAATGAGGAGACTTGACACTGAGTGTCTTTGCTACCTTTTTGTGCTTCCTGTTGGAATGTGCAACTCTGCTTAAAATTTAACAGGAGTGCAGTGCATTTGTGACTGATGGGCGGAACTCTTCACCCAGCAGGTTGAGAACAGCTAGCATGCAATTCTACAACTGCACAGGTGCAAGGTTATTGTGCTTTTGCACCTTGCTAAAGCCATGGTCTGCAGCAGAACTCCTTACAGCTGAATGCAGAAGGATGAAAAAGTACTACATTGGTTTGGCTAACATTTATAGTTAAGTTTTTTGTTTTATTAAATAAAAGCCTGCACTGTTTTGGTTTTTAGCTGAGCAGTGTCATTTGGGTGAATAGCAGAATGATGACTGAGGAAGAAGGTAGCCTTTAGTGTGAGAAGATTCAGTTCTTTTAAGATACCAAGGAGTAGTATCAATCATTTTTACATTTTACTCTATCTTCTGATTACCAAGGAAAACAGAGGCAGCTGTACTAACTTCAGTTTCCTAACCCTCAATTTCATGGCAGTCTAATCAAAAGTAACCTGATCAGAAGTGCATGGAGGATAATTACATTGCATGTGCTTAGCTATTTGAACTGCATGACTGCTGATAAAAGAAAGATTATTAGAGGGAAGAAGAAAACCTCTTGAGTTTTGAGTGGGAGGATTTTAAGACATGATTGCTCTTCATTATTTCTTGGTTTGGATATCTGTGGCATTGGCTTTTTGAGGTTTACTTCAGTTAAAACAGTGAATTTCTTTTCTTGCGGTTCTCGTAAGCATTTTCTCCTAGTGTTGGTTAAATATGTACCTGTACAACCCTTTTTTCTAATTCCTGATTCTGAGTAGTTCCATTTCAACCAATCTTGGCATTTGGGGTTATCCTGTTTCTGCATATGAGTGTTTCCACTTATTGCCAGATGTAATTTAAGTATATTTTACTGATTTCAGAAACAGTTATTTTTAAACTAATTTAAATTATTGCTGATGGCTTAGCAAATAAAGAAAAGCTGCCAAAGAAAATGAAATCTCTGATGGACTTTTTAGCATTTATCTGTTTTTCACAAGGTCTAAATAACTCAATAAAATCCCATAAGCATGTAAGGAATATGGATTGGTGATTTGCAGTACAAATAATTCCTTAGTCTCCCATGTTGCATTATTGCAGTATTTATAGACCACAAAGAGNGGGGGGGGTTAGGTGCACCCCAGGGTGCATCTTTAAATAGATATACGTTTTTAAAAAAAAAAAAAACAAAAACAAACAACCCACAAAAAAACCCCACAAGACATGAAACTTGACTTCATTTAATCTGTGAATCAGCAGTGGTTGCTTGGCCTGTGTATCATATGGTTGTGTTGCATGTGGTGGGCAAGGTGTGCTGGGGGAAGAGTGTGAGAGTGACATCCTTGCTCATTTGCTTGCTTTCAGTGTGTTGTGAGGTGCTGCAGTTTCCATGTGTCTGGCTAAGTGGATTTATGGATTAATTACCTAGTTTTAACTAAAATAACCCTCACAGGTAATGCTAATGTGAGCACAAGCAGACAATGAGAAAATGGTGCGGCTGACATTTCTCCTACTACTGAGTAAGAACTCTTACCAGCTACATTACAGGGTAACAGCTATGACTATCTAATCATATCTGACACAAAGGCAGTCAAAAAGATTCAGAACTATCAAGAGCAGTATGTGAAATATGTATTTACATTCCCTGTTCTTAATAATGAACCTCACCCTAAGTGTATGGTGTGTTTTGAGATAATGACAGTATGAAGCCATTGTGATTAGCAGGATACTTAAAAACTAAGTATCCAGAACAACACAAACATCTGCCTCTTCTTTTTATCACTGGTGTTTTAAGTCTTGTGATACTCGGTTCAATACTTTCCAAATCTTCACTAAACTGAGGTTACATTTTTAGAAGCCACTTTTAAGGCTTGTTACTTAATAGCAGCAGACCAAAAGCAATTTACCACCGGGGGAAACGCTCGTTCTGCCTGTCATGGTAAAATGGCTGGAATAATACTCAGAAAACAAGATGAGAACAAACTGAAATGCATTTCTGTGTCAGAAAACTGTTGGAAGATGCATAGAAGATACTGCTGAAGGTTTGAAGGAACAAGTATTAAAACAAGCGATGCAGCGTGGGAGGTTTGCTGTGTGGTTGGAGGAAAGTACAGATCATAGAATGGCTCAGGTTGGAAGGGACCTTAAAGATCATCTAGTTCCAACACTCCTGCCATGGGCAGGGATGCCACATGCACTAGAACAGGTTATCCAGGGGCGCATCCAGTCTGTCCTTAAACACTGCCAAGGATGGGGCCTTCACAACCTCTCTGGGCAACCTGTTCCAGTGCCTCACCACCCTTTGGGTAAAGAACCTCCTTCTAATCTCTAGCCTAAATTTCCCCTCCTTCAGCTTGTATCCATTCCCCCGTGTCCTGTTGCAATCTGACCAGGAGAAAAGTCTCTCTCCTTCTGCCTTACGGTCCCCTTTCAGGTACTGAAAGGCCGCTATAAGGTCCCCTCTAAGCCTAAGATGTTCCTGATGTGTCTCAGTGTATGGCATTTTGCTTTCTTATTCTGTGCTATACATCTTAAAGCATATCTGTGCACTTTTGTACTTTATTGGCCCCTTGCAAACTACCATAGAATGTTTCTATCTACTCAGCTTTGATCAAATTAAAAGGAAAAACAGTTGTGTTCATATATTTTGGCCTTGAACAAAATGCCAACTTAAATGATTGAAAGAAAAGCAATCCTGGAGGCTAGTCTCTTTCTGACTAATTGAAATTCTCCTCTTAATTCTTCAGCCATAAATTTACCTATGCATTGCTTTTTTTGTTAGGTGACCCGTGTACCATCTCGTCTCAGATGGAGCTGGAAGAAGCCTTCCGTTTGTATTGTCAGAACAGAGACGAAGGGCTGATTATTCATGGCAAGTATTACACGGATCAAGAACCTGTATGCATTTGTACTTCATCCTAACAGCTGCTTAAATGTGAGACTGGAAAAACTCCTTTGCCCATTAAATAACACTCTTCATGTAGATGGTGCCCTATAGTTTGATGCTGTAAGAAAAAAGTGTTCTTCTGGGTGTGGAGTCCGATGCTGAAATTACAGTAGGCTTTGAGCAGGCTTCAAGTTCAGCTTACAGGGATGATGTGTTAATGCTCTAGTCAAGTTAAGATCTTGCCAGTGTAGAACCACATTTTATTACGTGATTTCTCATGCAGAATTATTTAAAGGCTTCCAGAAACCCTTTGTGTAAATATATTCAAAAATCAAGGAAAAAGTACTACTGAGAATCTTTTCACTTAAAAATCCAATCTGTTTGTTTCTAGTTTTCCCAAGTACTCCAGAGAAACCCGGCATGCCTTGTCCAGGAGAAGACAGTGAGTACTGAAATGTTGTCAAGTTCTGGCTTAACTACTTCAGTCACATGGAAGAGAAATACATGGAAAGATTTTCATAGTCTTAATGTTACATTCATGTGTATCTGTTTTGTTTTTCTTAATGGAATGGAAAGTGTTTGATATTTTATGAACAGAAATCCCAAATATTAATTTGATAATGATATTTTAGGGTGTTTGGGTAGTTCAGTGTCTTGTGTGCCTTTGACTTTTGTGGGAATTACAGTAAAAGAGGAAGTGATGAATTTGGGGATTAGCTAGCCCTAGAGTGCTTGTAATGTTCTGCCAGGGCAGATGTTGATGTCAGAAGTGTTAATACTCTCTCATAAGTCTTCAGAGTGACATGTGAGACAGTTGTCTTTCAGTGAAGACTGAATGGTTGATTTTTTTATTTAAATTTCTAACTTTGGGGTACCTTCCCCTTAATTCTGCAAGTAAGAATGGAGCAACCAAGTCCAACATCACTGCAGTATTTGGAGCTATTTCACAACATGCTGAAACCTAATGTTTTCTAACTTGCTCCTAACCTGTTGGAGGAGCATTGCAGGGAATGAGCTAGCTCAATGTGCATCCATGCCACTCTGCTTTCCCGGTAGGAGAACTGAAAGAACCAGCTGGCTCTGGCTCTGCTTCTATTCCTGTAGCTGTTTAGAGAGTTGGAAAAAGAAAGTACTTGTGTCGTGCCAACCTAGACTAGTGCTAGTCCCAAACAGAATTATTTGCCCTTACTTGTGGCAGCACAAAGCAAACTAAAGCAAAATGCTGTCAAAGTAAGGTAATGGGAGGAGAGAAAAGGCTGTTGCTCAGAGGAGAATTTGTGCAAATAATGTGGCATAATAAAGGTCACTGCAATGTAATGATCTCATTAAAAGTATAGAAATTATGGTACCAAAGTTTCTTGTGTTAATTTGCTAGGTGTTTTAGTTCTCTCAAGCCATGAGATGAGCTGCAGAAGCAGACAGATTAGTGTGGCTCAGGTGACCTGGTTGTCCTGTCTGTAGAGTATTTCTCCCTCTGTGGTTTTACAGGTCATATTGAATCAGATTTGGGTTGTTTAAAGAGCCTGTTTTAGTAGGACGTGCTTGGTAAGTGATCTGTGGTCAGGTTCCTCCTGATTTAATGAATTAATTCAGTGCATATTGGCTGTTAGCATCCATGGAGCCTGCACAGAAATCTGGTATTGTGGCCTAGTTGCAACTGTTTTCAAATTGTTTTATAACAGACCTATTAAATTATATTGGTGCTAATTTAGCACAAACTAATGCGTTCAGCATTATTGCTTGTTAGCTAAAGGCATACAACAAACATCTGCATTGCACTTAGACTGTATGGAAGTGTTATTGATACTGGTGATATTTAAAGGACTGTTTATTTTGATGGGACCAAAACATTGTCCTTTGTTCAGGAAATACTTGGTATGTTTCAGATTCTTTTATGTGGTTTTACTGCCTTAGTTCTGTTCATAGGAAATTCATTTTAAAAACTGGGAATATTACATAGTCACTTTTCTAGAGCATCATGTTTACACTTTAAAGGAGCTTATGGGTTTGCCTGAGGTTGTTTCCAGAGACAAATAAACAGTTAACTAGTCTATCTGTCCAAAATGAGCTTCTACTTAAATTAGCAGTCTCTAAGTATGGGCTTCTAGTTAGTTACAGAAATGCAGAGTGTTTGAAATAGCATTTTTAAACAAAACTATTCAATTGCTAAATAATTTTGCAATATATTTCTCAGACTTGTTCACATTAGGACATGGAGTGACTATTTCTAGTAGTTTGTGATCTCCTGAATTGCAAATATTTTGTGGTGAATTTCTGTAGTCTCGTAGGTCTATCTTTCCATCTCCTTCAGAACAATAATGCTTTAGAAGAAGAGTGTAGGAATACATACTGAATGTTTGCCATTTGCTGAAATCTAACAATGTAGTCGCTAGCTATCCTAGACCTTTGTGAAATTGATATGATCTTGAGTTTGTACCAGCCAGCAAAGCTTGAAATAAATACATGTAATCCACGTGACTAATATTTCAATCTATTTGCATGCTTTAAGAAAAGTTTCTTGTGTTGAGGAACTTGCCTTCTTCACTGCTATGATGCTGTCTGCAAGACAGAATTTGCACAGTCTCCTGCATCTGAACTTGAATGGTTTCTGTATTCCTTTTGCGCCTGAATTTGTCCACTTTTTTTCTTTGCACCAGACTATAAATATGTGGCTGCTGTTGTAGGAACAGTTCCTTTTACCTTGGGGCAGCCAGTTAATCCATCCCCACAAGACTGGTGTGGCAGTGCTTCTCTGGGGATGAGGTGACAGCATTTCTAAAGCATCCTGCATCTCTTCCCAGATGCTGAATGTGACCTCTCCCAGGCACTTCCAGCGTCTGCTGGACAGGAGCCTTGTGTGCTTTATCCCAGTGCTTCCTGATAAAAATGGAAGACTTTTAGGCGAGCCTTTTGTGTTTAAAAACATTTTAATTTTCTTAGTGGATTAGCAGTTCTGTTGAAATTGATCCTGAACCGTGTTGTTTCTGCAATGTTTAGGTGTGTTTCTCTTCCTCACTCCTAAGTGATAGCTTTCCTGATACCCTGATTCCCAGTGTGGTATCTGATTGGCAGATTTATAACTTAGTTCTTGGAGTCTCAGCTTGTTTACACTGACACATCTCCATCTGATTTGTCACTCTTGCAGCTGCAGTGCATTGTATAACAAAGTGTGTTCAGCTGAACAATTCTATCGATTTTTAGGACTTCCAGACGGATTTGCCTGTTTTATTGGAGAAATACTTGTTTTTGTGACATCAGCTCCTTGACATCCATGCCATGTTTTAGTTTGTGCCTCAGCTGCTAGCTCCAGCCTCTCAAGGGAGCCAGTACCACCCGTGCCTGGATACATGAGGCAGAGATGTGAAAGGGAGAGACGGGGGTAACCAGTCTTCCATTAAATATTTGCTCTTAATGTTCGAGCTGATCCTGCCTATTGTCCTTGGTATCTAATGGTATTCAAACAGCAGCATCAGTGGAATAAAAGGAAAATGTTTCATTTCGTGCCTACTACGTTGTAAAGCCTAAAGAATTCCATGCTGAAGAAGCTAAAGAATAAAAGCCAGTGAGTAATGCATGCTTTTTCTCGAGATTTTCTGTCTCATTGCTGGGGTTGCTGTTATGAAGTGAGGCCATTGATGCAGTCTGTGTGTACGTGTGGTGCAGTAGATAATAGAACTCAGCATTTTGGTTATGATACAGTTGCTTTGCCTGCCACCCTCCTTTGCAGCCATGGATTGTTACAAATGCAGAGATTCCTGCTGCCTCTTGTGTGTAGGGATGTGTCTGAGAGACCTCTCAGAAATGCTGATAAAATAGCTTTGAAAGGACTCTTGGGGGCTGTATTTTACGAAAAACAAGAACAGAAGAGTGAGTGATGCTGCTGCTGCTGCTGGTATTGGAGATTAATGAAAGAGATGTATCCAAAAAACCCTGATGGTATGTGTTCAGGGCCTGTTTATTGTAAGATTGCTGATGTAAAGATTAGTGTTTTAGGAGCATCATTTTCTAAGGCCTTATTATGGAGTTGTTTAGTGGGTTGTCTTTAATGTTGCTTTTTAATTGTGAAATGCTTGTTTTCAGTTGAGGTTTACTTAGTTTCTAATATAGTCAGAATAAACTGTGCTAGTACACTTCTGGATTTTTACATCTGAACAAGTAGGTATCTGTAATGTTAAAATTCATCTTGCATTTGGGTAGCTAGTGCTAAAAAATTTTTGGATTGTTTTGCTGTTGGCTTCGTTAGGGGAATGCAGACTAGGAAACGTTTACTTTCACAAGAAAAGGAGTATTATTTTAATGTGTAAGTGCTGATGGCATTAGTAAGACAGTAGCCTGATGTTTTTATTACCTAATATTTCTGGCTGATTTTGCTGCCTTATTTTTCTTGTAGTGATTACACTGTGTTGTGGATGTCTCTTATGCTCTTTGTTTATCTGTTCAGTATTTTAGCAGTAGGTGTTGGGACTTCATTTTCCCCCAAGCCATTTCTTGCAAATGTCATCCCGGGGCTGAGTGAAGGTATCTTACTAACCTAATTATTGTTGTGGGCTGTTTTCTTGTAGGTATAGATACTTGGGTTTGCTTTGTGTTCTGCCTGATTACTACAAAATAGCTCTAAAAGGCATCTTGCTACAGTAGTGTGGCCTGTAAATATTTTTCTAGCTCGTAAGGCAGCTTTTTCCCTTTATTTGTTACTGTATTGGCAGCAGTGATTAGGTTATTCAGAGCACGTGAGCCAATTTCATCCCCCAATGAAGAAAGGAACTATTGCGACCGTAGAGACTATTCTGAAGACATAGATTGGATTGCACTGGATAATTAGGCAATTTTGAAACTGCTACTAACCCTCTCCTGGATTTTAGTAATTGAACTGACAGAGGAGAAAATTGTACTCTTTTTAATGGGGGAGATATTCTTGCTTAGGAATTGAAAATAGCTGTGTCATAGTTTCTCAAGTACACCTGAAATCTCTTCCTCTTTTAACTGTCTACCACATTTTTTCATGTGTGGCATATTTGAAAAATACACATACAGATTATGAGACAGCATAAATTACTGAGAACTGAGTTGTAGTGAAAGGTCTATTTTGGTTATAGTCATTTAATGTTTTGAATGCTAAAATTTCAATATTTTTCTTTGCTATAAAGCATCTAGTGATGAATAAAGAGCTAGGCCTCCCTTACTTCAAGATACCAGATGTTTTAGCAGACGTTTGTACAATAAGCTATAAACTAAAAATACAAAGGAATAAGGACTACCTGGGCTAGTTTTTAAGGTGTCATGACAAACAACCTGGGTTCTTCATTAATTATTCCACACCCTCTTTAGCTATTGCTCATAGTGTAGTATAGTCATGCTGGAAAGATGTCATCTGGTGTTAGAAACTTCTCTTGTGTGTCATGTCTAGCTCCATTCCCCGATCTTACTTCTCATACTTCTCCCAAGATGATAAATCCACTTTTAATACATAGGTGTTTGGGGTCACTACATTGACAGAAAGTGATGAAGGTTTTTTTGTTATTTGTTGGAATTAGTGGACATCTGTAGCCTGCAAACCTTTGCTAGGCCTGTCCATTTCAGTGACTTGAAGAGCTGTTTAATGTGTAACCTCTTAAATGATATGGCCAAGGTTAATTATATGTTGTTATACTTGGGATTCTGTGTAATACTTTTCAAAATTAGTTGCTCTAAGCAAGTTACAGTTGTTAATGTTTAACTGAGGCACAGAAATAGCAACAGAAGCCTGCAGGATGATAAATGGGCTCTTCACCATTTATCTCTTGGATTTTTGAGTTGCTGTGTGATAAACCAGATTTGGTGAGAGATTTCAGGTACTGCTAACTTAAAATGGAGAGCACTTCAGGAGTGAAGCCTTCTAAGAGAATGTAGTGATAGCTGCTGACTAGTCACTGCAGACTTGCTGTCAGTACAAATCTGGATGGTAAAGAAGTCTCCTGAAGTAGAAAAAGCAGCTACCTTCAGGTGTGCTGAAAGGGTGGTTTTTCAGAAGAGGCATGGGAGAGTCCTAATGGTTGCTGTTAGTGCAAGAGTTAAGTTGAACAGACTGTGCAATTCTGTCCTTAAACCACAGGGGGAAGGTAGTGACTTGGGTAGTGGGAAAAACAAAAACCTAAGATTCTCAATATTGACTGGAAAACACCTCATTTGTTGTTCCAGAGTTCCATTACTAATTTTTCTGCATCTGTCAGTGCTTGTACTTGAATTATTAGATGAGGAAATATTTAAAAGCAAGCCAGAAACTATTTGAAGGTGACACTTAAGATTTTTGTTATGGTCATCTTTACTTTTACAGTAACATGCTCGTAATAATAATAATAATGCTGCATGCTTCTCCCAGCAAATCAGGTTATCATCTACTGAATTCATCAGTAGAGCAGGTACAGATGCCTTGTGACTGGCACAAGACTCCATGTTCTTTGGATTGTCAACTCTGATAAAAACTATTTTTACCCATAGGGGTTGCAAAGGAAGGAAGAGCTCAGGTAGGCACTGATAAAATGGATATTGTAGAGCTTGAGACAGTAGGTTAGAGATGGGAACTGATCCTTTGATTTCAAGGTGCAATCATAGTTTGTGGTGCTATTGTTAAAAACAATCTCATTGTTAGTTTAAACTTGTGAGGAGGAACAGCTGTCACAAATGATTCTACACAGCAGGACTCATATTGTACACAGATAGTGGAGAGCACAGAAGAAATCAAAAGGAGTTTAGGTAGGAAGCAGTGTTGCAGATCTGGTATAATTACCTTGCTTTCCTCTGTGGGGTGAGTTGAAAGCCCCCTTCCAAACATCATCATTAACTTAAAAGGTTTAAACATGCTTTCTTTAGCACACTAAACACTGTATTTTTCCATTAACAGGCCAGATGAAAGGGAAGAAGAAGATTATACCATATGCAGTTTTTCCCCCCATGATGTTGAGGAGCTCTGGGATGGAAGGTCACTTTAGTGGGAATAGTAATTCTCTGCAGCATGAAAGAATTAACTAAGCTGGGAGATTTACTTGGTTTACTGTTAGAATTAGTGTATAAGAATTTAATCCAGACTATAACAGGTATGTTTAATTCCTGAAACTCTTCACATTTTTTATTTAGCTACTGTCACTAAATGTTTAGTGACACTATATTGCTACAAACTCTACTTTTTGTGCTATAGTTGTGACATGTATAAATGCTATATCCATACTGTATATGAGGAAGCTCAGAAGGGGTAAAAGTACAAATGGAAGAACCTCAGATTAGTTTTATTTTGTTGCCTGATAAAAACTGAGCACAATTCATAGAACTCAAAATGTGACCTAATAAGAATGGATGTTATGTGCACTTAATTTCACCTTCTGTCCTTCTAATGGGAAGCAGAGCAAGGTAGTGTGAGGTACAGATGTGTCAGAACTGTCAGAGTGAGAAGTGATAGATCTGGACAGTTAGTCCTGCTGCAAGGTAATAGTGTCCTCTGTCATACTGAGGAATTGCCTACTTCTGGGTGTATTATTAGCAGACTCCTTATTAAATTGAAAATAATTCAGAGAAATACACTCAGTCTGATTTCTTAGGAAAGATGAAGCACACCTTTATGAAGTAATAGCTAAACTGAGTTTCTGGCATTCTGCTAATACTGGAATGATGTAAACATTGGGAATGTTAAATGTTAGAGTGGATTATAAGCTGAAGTAACAGAACCATGCTGTGAAGGAAAACAGTGTGACTCAGAAAATGTGGCCTAACTCTGATACTGTAGGAATAATCTGAATAATGGTTTCAAGGGCATTGGGAAGGGCCACCTTATCAAGGCTTTATGAGTGTCAAATAAATGTGAAATCCATTTGGAAGAGCTAGTGGGGTTTTTGAATAGTTTTTAACTAATCACACTTGAACAAGCAACTTTCAATTGCCAATAGATGTGAATCATATGTACTTAAAGGATTATTTTTTTCTAGAAGATATGTGGTGTCAAGTCTAGATTAAGGTTCCCCAGACAGTCTTAAATCATGCAGGCTACTGAGAACAGAGTGTAGAACCAGATTCCGGCAGGAAACTTCATTGTGTTGCTCCTCACTACTTTGCCTTCTTCGGTGATTCCAGACTGAACAGAAGACAGACTTTGTTAGCAGGCTTTAATTTATCATAGAGAGTAGTGTTTCAGGTATGTACAGAGACATAGAAGTTTATTTAAAGAAAGAAAATTGGCCTGTAACGTGGGTGCAGATATAGACTAGAAGAGACCAATGTGTTCTGCTTCAGGAGTCTGGGCTTTGTTGCATTAAGTGCTTGCTAAATACAAATATAGAGGTTTAGTTGAAGCTGTAAAACTTGTGAACTTGAAAAATGATCCATGCGTGGATAAAAATATACCTAAATAAGGTGCCAGTTTATTAGTTGAGGTAAGCAGAATACCACTCAGGTGTCTGTTGCACAAATGGAGTTCAGTGTTAAAGAAGTGCCTCATCTCCTGCTGAAGTTATTCTGCTACAGATTGCTTAAATGTTCAGAACTTCATTTTGATCTACTTCAGTACTAAGGTAAATTAAAGAATTAAATCATTTAAGTACTAGTTCAGTAATGCTAGCTTAATTAAAAAAAAATTTAATGCACATCTTAATTCATGCTAATAGAAGATGAAATTCAGTTTTCATTGTAGTAAATCTTTTAATGAAAGTGACTTTTATTTTGGAAGAATACGATGCAGTCATCAAAAGAAGCCTTTTGGACTTCTATTAGCAATGCAATGCAAGCTTGGTTTTATGGTGCATGTAACTACTGTGGCTTTGTAAAGAGGACCCAACTACCTGTCATGGAAGAATCTAGAGTTTAAAACTACATGAAGGCCAAGCAAGGGAAGGGAAAATGTGAACTCTTTTTGCTTTCCTAAACAAAAATGTGAATCACCTTCAGAAACATGGATCCCACCACCTTTGTCTTCTGTTTCTTTTCATTACCTGTTCTTTCAAATCAATGCAACAAGTGCAGCACCATTTTATCCTGTTTGGGACAGCCTTGCAAAATTCAAGGTTTTGGTTGAGAAGGATTTTTTAAATAATTCCAGTAAAAAGAACACTTTCTGCTGTTAGTTTGTCCTGTAAGGCTATCATTTTGGCAATTAGTTCCAAATTAATTGCCCTTCTTCCAAAGAAAATGAAAAATTAAGTTCATTACTGTGTGTTTGAAAGCTTACCAAAACTGCTGTAAGTGACTGTATCACTGCGTAGTTAAAACAAGTCAACTCTTTACAGCAAACCAACTGTCTTAATGTCACAAAGTGTTAGGGGTTGGAAGGGACCTCCAGAGATTATCTAGCCCAACCCCTCTGTCAGAGCAGCTTCCTTTAGAGCAGGCTGAATATATTGTCACTTAGCTGACAAACATTTTTGCTTTGACTAGGTAATACATGAGTAAACTCTGGGCTGGTAGTCACTGGGTCATATTCCTAACAGTTGTTAGTAATCAGTTAATAAAGTCTCACAAGTAAAAAGAGAATTCAGATCCAGTGACTAGCTTCCTAGTTGACATTCTGGAATTCAGCAGGGGTGTAAGTGGATCACCCAAACTTGCCACTTCTCCACCAGAGCTCAGATGCATCTCTGAGGACTTATCCACAATATTTTTCCAGTTGATCAGTCCCTCTGTTGATCACAAGTAAAGGGAACTTCTAGGGACAACTTATGTATTGTCTAAACATGTTAATTTGTGTATTTCTGTGACTATATGGTGGTGGTATTATGTTTTTGTTGATGAGACAAGACAGATTTTCTAACTGCCATTCGTAATGAGCTTTTTAACTTGGAAACCAAGAGGGAGCATAAGGCATTAAGAGATGTGATGGGTCTGAAGGGTCACCCAGCACCAGTGCAGCAGAGACTGGCTCAAAATGAGGTGTTAGCTCTGTTTTTCTTGGATGCCATTGTCTTCATAAATGGAACTTACCATCTTGCAATGGCATGGAGCCATTTTAACAGAAGGACATGAATAATGAGCAGCCAAGAGATCATGCATGAGAAAACTGTGTATGGAGGGCAGGTTTTCCACCTAGCAGTCCTGAGGGTGGGAGTCAACTGACCCTCTTCTAAATCAGTGGGGAACAGGAGGTTCAAATACTGTTGTAACTCTGGTGCAATAAATGTTGGCTAAGTATTACTGGTCAGTGAGATAGTTTTATTTCCTTGTTGGTTCTCAGCTGATGCTATATCTGGTACACTTTGTCATTATTGCTATCTTAATTGTGCTTGAGGTTTTTTTTTTCTGTAGAGGTTGATCTGACTTTGTAGTTAATTTTAGTGTCTGTTGAAAACGAAAATAAGGTTGGGCATACAGTTCCCCAACTGCTAATCTGTCTTAAGTTTAAAAATAAAATGCTTATGTTCTGTCCATTTTAGTAACTACAAGAGGTGAAAGCACCTAATACCTATCTATTGCTTAGGATACTCTTTCCTTGTCTGGCTTCTAGGAAGGAGAGCCAGTTGTACATAGCAGCTTATTCATGACAAAAAGAAGAGCCAGTTAACATCTCATACAATGTGTGTCTGTTACATGCTTCAGAAAGCAGTTTAGTTGTTTCAGGTTAACTGTTTAGGACATACTAAGTAGCAGATATGTGAAACAACAGACTATCAAAGTTCTTTAGAGTTTACTTTCCTGAAATTTATTCTCTCTTTATACGTAATTATTTTTATCTCTTTATCTGGTTTATTTTCCATCTGAAATACCAATATCAATTTCCTCCTTGTAAATTCATGAGTTGGTTTGGAAAGAATGCTCACTTGTCTGCTCAGCAAAACATTAAAAGAACAAAACAAAAACTGGGCATTCTCCTAGTGTCCAGCTGGCAGGCAGTGAAATTGGCCTGTAAACAAGTTCCATTACTCTCTGAGAAGTGATTTGCAGCAATAGCAAATTATCTCTGTGCTTAGTATAGTAAAAGATTTCATTATAGTTTGATCACATAAAAGCAGGCTTTGGAACTGCATTTGCAAATCCCAAATGCAGAGGAAATATTGTTGGGGTTTTTTTGTGGTCATTTTACTGCCATTCATTGGTGTAAAGCATATTTTTCAGACAACTGATGAATTCTCTTACGTATTCTGGAAAACCCAACCTTTTCTGAACTTCTAGATGGAAAAGCAGTAATTTGGGCTTGGTGCAGGTTGGGCCTGTCTTTTAAATGGTTCTTCTCCAGTAAAGGGGAAGTATGTTGTCATTTAAGAAATAATTGTGCCGCCTTCTGTTTCTACCTCTGTCAAGTTCCATTTTCAGAGGCAGGGTTCACATCCTTTCTGCTAAGTTCTGAGGAGGTCATGGAGTCAGGGGAGTATCTTCTGTAGATGAGTTAGTATGGAATGAGCACTGAACAGTAGCCAAATTGCTGATCCAGTCATATCCACAGTTAAGTTTCACGTGTATTTAATTTTTTCCTTCCTTTATTCTACAGTACTTCTTAAAAGATGTAAGAAAAGCCTCCAACCCTAAGCCAATATGAAATACATTTACAAGGTTCTTTGTGCATTACTGTTAGTGATGTAGTTGCACAGCTTGACAACAGAGGGAAGGATTGCACAACAGCAACAGTCAGTTGTTTCACACTGCTTTTTACATAGACACAGCTGGTTAATTTTGTTTCAGGCATTCAGTTTGTGTATTTTTATTTCCCTTGTAATCTTAACTTGAAAAACAGTCTCTTTTTTTCCTCCAACTTTCCAGTCTTGGAAGCAGATAAAGTTCAGTACATTCATTGTGACTTGGAATATATATTTGGTTCCCCAATAAAAATGTCATTCCTGTTAGCAGCTTAAATCTTCTGAGTTTTTCTCTAAAGTTGTTCACATACAAAATGAATATTCAAAACATTTTTTGGCAAAGTCTTGTCTTTAATATCCATCACAGAGGAAAGATTACTTTGTTGAATTAGGGATATGATATCTCTGGCAGCCTCCAAGCAGCTAACTCTAAAGTCCTTAATCAGTTAACTGATGTGTACTGTAAAATAAACTAAAAAGTGGCCCTTTTCATTAAACACAGTAACGAAATAATCATGTTTTTGTGAGGGCTGGGATCAGTCATGGCTGTAAAAATTTGGTTTAATTCTTGGTTATCAAGAATGGTGGAATCCCTTACTTGCTTTATTTTAGTGTGCTCTAGAAACATAGCAGCAGGTTTTGCTTCAGATTCGAAAGTATCCTTTTCCCCTGTGAAGGGCAGGGGTGAAATGCACACTAAGATCAGAGCTGTTTGCATATCACACAACACTGACAATAAGTTGTTTCTTATTTGAAAAGATATATTTCTTGCCACTTTAAGAATCTGGTTATTGTTCAGGGTGATTTCTTTGATCTAGTACAGCTCTAGGTAGGATTTTTGAAGCTAACAATGCTTCAAGGTAATAATGATACAAAAACCTCCCACTCCTTTTACAATCTGTCATTATCCTGTAGTGTTTTTTTTCAGGGAGGAGGTCCTCTTTCATGACTACACTACTAGATATGTAGAATACACACTTTAGCCCAGTTCAGGAGGTTATTTTAAGCAGGCTGCCCAGGATCTTGTCCAGGTGTCTTTTGAATATCTCTGCACCTCTCTGGGCAGCCTGTCCTAGTGCTTGGTCACCCTCACTGTGAAGAAGGTGTTTTCTGATGTCTGGATGGAGTCTCCTGTGTTCCAGTGTGTGCCCATTGCCTCTTGGCCTCTCACTGGGCACCACTGAAAAGAGCCTGAGTCAGTGTTAATTATACCTTGAGGAGGGTGCTCTCAGCCTTTATCTAGATTAAACTGTCCTGCCTTTCTCAGGCTTTTGTTGTACTAGAGGTGCTCCATTCCCTTAAATCATCTTCATAGCCCTTCTCTGGACTGTCTCTAGTAGCACCATGCCTTTCTTGAACTGGGGAGCTGAGAACTGGACACAGTACTCCAGAGGTGGCCTCACCAGTGCTGAGGGGGAGGAGAACCTCCCTTGAGCTGCTGACAATGCTGACCCCAACTAGACTTTGTGCTGCTGACTGAACGTGGATTACAAAAATGAATACTACTACTGATAATACTAGGAACGTATTCTGTCATAAATGTAATAATATTGTGTAATAATAAAGGTAGAATTTGGAATAAAAAGGCATGTCTTACACTGATTGCTGTTTCTCATTCCTTACCTTGGTCAGTTTTAGAGAGAGGGAATAGGAGTTGATTTGCCTTAGACCCCACACTGAATTGGTGGCAGTCAGTGATTCTTAGGCTACATTAAGTTTAGTTTTTGTTAGACTGTTGCCTCACCAGTGCATGTATAAAACCCTGACTTTGATGTAATATTTATCATTAATTAGGGAAGTGACTTACTCCTTTATTTACAGCCTTCATCAGCACAAGCTGCTCGTTAACTTACCGTTCACTTCATACTCCTCCTGTTGGTGCTGAGCTCATGTTCAGAACACAGATGTATTAGGTTGCCTCCATATGGTGCTTTGTCTAATGAATCAATTAGCTATTTTGGAAAAAAAACTTGTGAAGTTTTGGGTTTTTGCTTGGTGAAAAGTCCTAAAAATGGGGGAACAGTTTTGCACTGGTATCTGTGGTTCTTGAGCATATTTTTAGGCAAAAACTTTGCAGTAGTTTTGCTAAGGTCTCATTTAAATTTTCTTGGGAAAATTAGGGGTGTTTCTGTTAGCTTTAAAGTTTATGTTGGGCAGATTTTATTTTGAAGAGTTATTTGAGTCAAGCCTAACAAGTGATACATCTCTATTCTAGCATCTTTGCCACTTCCATGACATGCAGCCCCTCAGCCTCTTTGAGAAGTTGTTTTTGTCAAGTTCCCAACAATTCATTTAATAGAGCAATGTCTGTTTCAAATGCTTGTAAAGTAAACATTTGCACATGCAGACAGTAACATCTGAGCATTTGTGGATTTGGCACTGTAGATTTGTGGAGTCAGGGAAACTTCAATACTTTTCTGTGCTTTGGTTTTGAAGGACAAAAATAGAGTATCTAAAATCAGAGCCAGTGTTAAAATCAGTGTTCACACATTGTATGTCAGTGAACTGATTTTTGGCTTGCTCAAGAGTAAGTTAAAATTTGGCAGAAAGAAGCTCTTTGCTACTTATAATACAACTAATTTATTTATTAGAATGCAACCATTTAGTACTTGCATTATTTTTTGATAGTGAAAATGTTTGGGTTTTTTAATAAAAAGAATTAATCTCTGATAAAGTGTGGATATTTAAGACTCAACTGTTTAAAATTTGGAAGATAAAGATAAAATATGAAACTTTAATAGTGCTTTGCATTGACTCCTGAGGATTATAAATTGATAGTTTACCTTGTCAGGATGTAGCAGTGTTTCTCAATCCCATATTTTTGTATTAAATGCTCTTGCTGTGTTGTTTGGAGCATTTTAGTTAACATCACATATTTTTCTGCATACAATATTGGTTGTTAAAGCTTATTTCACTTGTATTAGGCTGATTAAAGGACTGTTTAACAGCTAACATAATATTGTAGAAACAAAAACCCCTAACTCAACCCCCTTCCCTTGTTGAACTCCCTGTTGAAGATTCCCACAGAGAAGTTACAGCTTTTTCCAAAAGAGAGAAATAAAGCAATTCAGGTGACAGGAAAAGAGTGAGGATCACTTTGTATTGCCCAAATACTTCACCTGGTGATGAACCAGAGTTGTTCCGGTTTCAGAACCAGTTTGCCTACGTACCCAATACAGCACCTGTGTAGTCATCCCCAAGACACCTTGAGGTGTATGTTTTCCTGTTATCTTCTCAGATGGGGTTGTTTATGTTTCCTGTGCTGCTTAGTTCTCCCTTCCCTGTGGAACTGCCATGCTTACGAAGTTTTGTTTGAAGCAGATGAAAGGTATTTTGTACAAGCTGCCAACTCTGTGAAGTTGGCTACTGCTACTAGTATGCATTGGAAGACATACAGTTAAAACTTTGTGTTGGAAAATCTTACTCATCATCTTAGCAAACTTAGCTTCAAAATAATACTACTGAACTAAGAATTAGCCTGATCTTTCACATTTCTCTCTCAAGTAAGAGGATGTTGTAACACTGTGCAACTGATGTTAGGAACACATTTGATTAGGAACACTGTAAAATACTTTTCCTGGGAGTGTTTAACGGGATGTGTCAGACTTGTCCCACTGTCTGTAATACACTTGTTAACTTTAAATATTACAGTATACCTCAAGAACTCCTAAATTTGAATCTCTTTAATAGGTGTAATTAGAAACAATTATTCAGCAATAAAAATCTTGCCAAATATGACTTAAAGAATTTATTTTAGCCAGTTAATAGCAGGAGTTTGTCAGTTCTAACATCACTGCTGAATTTCCTGCTCGGATCACACTCCATGTCTTCTCCCTGTGCTATCCACTCCCCTTAGTACCCTTTCACATTGCCTGCTGTGGGAAGCTCATAATCCTGGTTGTGTGGCAGAGGTTGGCTGTGTCACCATCACAGCTGTCTGCAGCTGCTGTGCCACAAGACACTTCTCAACACATACTATTCAATATCAGATTCTCTAATTAGGCAGTCACACAAAAATCAGATGCGTGCGTGAAGAGTGACAGCAGAGGTAATTGATAGTTGGTGCTAGCTATTGTCATGTATGACCTCTTGGAAAGTCTGTCTCAGAGAGATTAAATGATTTCTTCTTATCTTTAGAATACATTAGAAATAACTGCAGAGCTGCACTTGCACTGTTTGCCTAACAGAAGAAATATTTCGGTAGCGTTTAACAGCAAGATAAAAATGAGGTCAACTAATATAACTCTCAAGACTTCTTTAATACTGCATCTCTAGAGCATTATTGGCACCAAACACTCTCGATATGTTTGCACATGAAGGGGACATGTTGAAATCAGCATCATCGTTTGACCTGAGGAAGCTGTTTCTTTAACAGCTCTCTGTCCCTCTTACCTGAGCCTGAGCAGCATGCAGCCAGGAAACTGTAACAAGATTATGATCATGTGAGGAAAGAGAGACAGGGCTAGAGAAAAGGGAGAGGCAGTGGTGAAAGCACATCCTGCAGAAGCTGTCATTTACGGCTGCCTTTAATAAAACCCCCAAAAAATTCAGCAGGGATTTTTGGCTGTGCGTTGATCTTGAGGAAAGCAAGATTGTTTTAAGGCACAACTTGCTTAAGGTAGTGTGTCTGGGATTGCTGTGCTGCCATGCTGCTGCTTTACACCTTTTTAATTTCTTCCTCAGAATCAATCTACCGCCGGGGAGCCAGAAGATGGAGGAAGCTGTACCGAGTGAATGGGCATTTGTTTCAAGCCAAACGTTTTAACAGAGTGAGTACTGTTGGATAAAATGTTGGGGCTTGGTAATGTTCTCTGGTAATTGTTTTTTCAGCCTGTGCTTTCTCTGGATTTGAATGTTGGAAAGAAAGGAAAAGCAAAAATGTTTATGGATGCGACTTAGCCTATGCAGTGTTATTCAGGTCATAACAATCTGAAAAACTTGGAAGTCATTGAATCTGGGGTGGAGTTAATAATATGTATGGTTGCTGGAAATGATTTATTTTTACAATCTCTAAAAAACCGAGGCTTGGGATGTTTTAAACTGATGCATGCTTACAGCAGCTTTTCTCCTCTCCACTCTCTGAGTGATTCTGATTGCCTTTTAGCATAATCTTTACCTTCACTACTTTTTGTCATTTTTAAACATTAGAGCTCTTCAAGTTAGCTTTAGCTGGTTGGAATCTGATTAAGAAAAAACCAAAACAACCCTGGTTGATTGAGCTAAAATACAACTGCACTGGGAATCTAGCTTAATCCACATAAGCAAGAGAATGTAGCTTTAAGGCTGACACCTCCTTCACTTATCCCATTATGCCTAAGTATTGCAGCGTATATACAAATGAAGTGTATGCCTTGGGGAATTCCATACACAACTGAGTACAGTTAGGTGAGTGCATTTTTTGATTCAATAGTAACCAGTTTTTAAAAAATGAAATGAACCTTTTTTTTCCCCTAATGCTCCTCACCCTGAAACTGCATTGTAAAAAGGAAAAGCCCCTTAAAACTCAGTAGCTTATCACTAGATAGGTGAAAAATGTAAGTCATATATCTGAATTATAACATGCACTTGCATAACGTGGTGTAACAGCTCAGTTTTCTTAATTTAGAGTATGAAACATACTTTTTTGTGCTTATTTGCTACCTAGTTTAAACATATTTCTTTGAAACACTGTAAGTGCATACCTGCCACATGAATAATCCATGTCATAGATAATGATGTTTCAACAGAAATTAGTCAAATAACGACTTTGAAACCTCATTAAGCATGCCCTTTTGTCAGTAATCCTAAACAAGGCTATTTTGTTGTAACTGCCTGTATACAAGTGAAATTATATAAAGCTAGAACACAAGCCATATCCAATTGAAATTGTTAATAAAGCTGCTATGAACTGTGAAATGTATCATTAGAATGTATAAATTAATAATAAATGATGGTCATATGCATTACTGAATTAGATACCAAATTTTAATGTTGATTGGATTTTTAGGACTGGAGTATTACTTTATGAATTCATTTCTTTTTCAAAATAACCTTTTAAAACTTTTTCAGGTAATTCAGGTAAATCAACACATGAAAGAATCTAAACTTTATAATGTAGAATTTTCTACAACTGTCCAAATATAAGAAGGGCAATATAGAAAATAACTTTTAAAATCACCCATCCTTTGGTCATTATTTCCTTTTTCCTTTTTTATTCTATTTTTTCCTAATACCACTGGTAAGGATTTATAACAGCTTAATGCTTTTGGGCAGGACACCATGTGTGATTCATTAGTCTGAGGATCTGAATAACCACACTCTAACTTGCAGTTAGGAAGGAACAGACTTTCACTGTTTTGTGGCTTTGGGACAGTTGCAGAGTTCTGTCTAAGCCTGAAATGGGGATTGAGTGCAGGGCTTGATGTGCAGCTTGCAGAGTGATGGCCAATGTCTCAGTCTTTACAGTGAATATTGGAGAAACTTTGCAGATAGGGAATAAAGGGTTGCTTCTATTGGCAACTTGTGCACTATGTGGAGGAATAACTGAGCCTAGGTGATTTCTTGGCATGTAAGAATCTCAGGTTGATGTTGGCACTGTGGGTAGAGTGGATAAAATGACCACAGCTCACAGACACTGGAAAAATTAATTTAAAGACCTGCCCTGTTCAAGTCAGCAGCAGAATGTCTGGCTCCTTAATTTGGCCTCATTTTTTTTTTCATTTATGCAGATGCTATTTTGCTGCATGCACAAAAAAGGCCACGGAGTTTTGATTTTACAACAGTGCAACCAATAGAGGGTTTATATCAGATTTGATAAAAGAGTTTTTAGTTATGCAAAGTTTCTGCTGATGTTCTACCACTGTTAATGTGTCTAGGTGCAGATATAGAACACTCTTGTCTTCTGTAACATTTTCTGCCAGCATTCTCCACAGCAGTCAGTTTGGGTGCTTTTTATGTATAATTGTGCAGTATAAGTTGGTGTCAGTTTTGTTTGGGTAACAAACGGTGTCTGTCTGTGTCAGAACCTGAAATTCAAGATGCACTGTCTAAGAATGATTTGTTAATGTTAGGCTGTAATGTGCTCTGGATGCTTGGGATACTTGTTTTCTTAACATCCATTAAAAAAGCATTTAGCTGAATTCTAAGTATGAAGTATAACCTCCAGGCATTAGGGAAAGCCTGGATATTCTAAAATAATGACTATTGAACAGCTATTAGAAGGTGGCTAGGGTGGATTCCTGCTGCTAGATAACTTCTCATCTACAGAAAGCAGTTGCTAATTGAATCAATAATACACATTCTGGCTTTTAGAAAGCATACTGTGGCCAGTGCAGTGAAAGGATATGGGGGCTCGGAAGGCAAGGCTACAAGTGTATCAACTGCAAGTTGTTGGTCCATAAACGTTGTCATATACTTGTTCCACTGACCTGCAAGAGGCATATGGTAAGTTTGTATAAAGCTGTTTCCGTGTGTCCTGTCTTGCTGTTTGTGGTTGTACATCCTGAGTAATGAAGTGCTGTGCATGGTTACAGATCTGTAACTCTTGGTATTTGGGTGTGTTTCTGAAATGTCTGTGGAGGACAAGCCTTTAGATTGTGAGCAGTAGAGACAGAGTCAGAAAACAAAACCTGTGAGATGACTTAAGCATGAGCAGCTTGAGTTGGAGTTCTCCAGTAGACTTGATGGTATTTTACAGAAGGATAAAGAGTTGTTATTGACAATCTTGGTGTTTGTTCCCTTTAGCCTATGGAGTCCTTTTAAGAACTGAGACACTTGCATGGGTTTTGCACTACTGCTTGCAAAAAGGCTTGTTGCTTCCACATTCTTGCCATCTCAGTTTCTCCAGTTCTGTTCTCATCCTCTCCATTCCCTTCATCTATTCCAGTGGCAATGCTGTTGTCTTTCCTAAACTTTAAACGTTAATCTGTATCCCTGAATTTTAGCTCCTTCCTGTAATCCACACAGACTAGAACAAGTGTTTCACTGGTTGTTGCATCATGGTTTTTTAACTCAAAAGTTAAACCAGTATTTGTCTTCAACAGTATTGCATGTGACTTGCCATGCCATTACTATATTCTTTGCCAATTTATTTATGCATGTTATTATACTTACTGAAATAGTCCTGCATATCTCATGCTGAGTTGTGAATGAGATCAGTGTCCAAAGGTACTATAAAACTATTTGGTATTGTGATCTTTACAGATTTATGCAATACCCTTTTATAAGGAGGAACAATTCATGCTTCTTAAACAGGAAAGGAGTATGTCAGTGCTCTAAATGGAGTGTGTAACGTCATGCTCTAGTGTTTACTTTGTGGCAGTTCCATGTGAAACAGGCTCCAAAGTCTTAAATAGAATTAAAGTTTGAACTTTGCAATAAAATATACTAATCTTACTTTTAGAAGACAGCTGAACATCTGTTGTAGTTGCAGAGAACTGTTGACATGGCATTTCAGCTTTTGGTAGCTTGGTTTTGTAGTGCATTACAAAATGTCAATATTTGGAAATACTTTCTACAAAATTCAGTTTTCATTCTGGAAGATAGAGATGTGAGGTTCTCATTGTGTGGTAGCTATGTGGCCAGACATACTCACTGACCAGGGAATACCTGCACCAAGGGATTTTACCTGAATAACTTGTGTGTTTTGCAAGGATTCGGTCATGCCTTCCCAGGAACCTCAGTTAGATGATAAAAATGATGAAGTTGACCTCCCTTCAGAAGACACTGATGGAAGTGAGTACTTTCTTATTATGTTGGCATTCCTCTGTTTACCCCATTTGGAGGCCCAGTTTCACCTGCTGTTTGTTGTTTGGATTTTTTTTAAAGTTTACTTTGGTTTAGCTCTAGGCTAGTCCTGTGGACTGAATGCTCCTTAGGGGCTTGGTTACAGTGAACGTACTTCTAAAGCATATGATCTGGTTTGGTTTCATCCTCAGTTCATATGCTCTGAGCCCACTCCAGAATGTGAAGCTAAGCACTAAGCAACGGGCAACAACAGGTTTCTTTTTAAAACAAACCAACCTGCACTTCAGATCCAAACTGTGATGCTAATTTAAGTGCACCCTCAGGCTCCAGCGTTTCTTAATTTTGTACCATTTGGAGTACTCTTTCTAGATTAATATTTTTGATGGTTTAACCTGTCTGCTTTTAAGGGCCTATTTACCATACCTGTTCTCCAGAATGACTCTGGCCTTTGTCAGATACTGTTAGGAGCTCAAAGGTTCATTGATGAATTTCTTACTGTCTCAGTGCTGGTTGTTTCTGCATTGCCCTCGAGATCTGCTATCAGGATTGCAGGTGGAAAAATTTGATCAACTGTCCCATAGTATTTAAAGCAAACTGCTGACCCTAAGCTACTAAATCATCTCTCAATTTATCAAGCTTTCAAGTTGTTTCTAATGAAGACCTTAATAGCCACAGCTGTTTGATCTCTTTTTCCAGTTTCCTACATTCCCTCGAACAGGAAACATGACACCATTAAAGATGACTCTGAGGTATGGCTTAAAACTGTTTCTGTATTTCACATTTGCACACTTCTAATCACATAACTTTTAATAAATAGCTTATAATTTGTCCTGGTTTTTTCTGCTACCTTTTAAAAGAAGAAATCTGGCCTTTCTTTCTAAAAATTGATACTTTTTAAAGTATTTTCATTGGATTGTTCAGATTTCCTCTGTGTACAGCTCTTGTTATCATGATCTCATGTCTCTTTTTCTCCCCTCCATCACAACAGTAATTTAGCAGGTTTGACTTCATTGGTCCTTGCAAAAAATGGTGGCTTTGACATTGTCTTGTCTGCTTTCCCTAATGGATGTCCACCCTTTGTCACCCTCAGGCTACCATTATGAAAGCTGGTTGTGTCTGATAATACATTAAGTATCCAGCTCTCTGGGATGTTTCCCATAATACCTAATAATTTAGAGACAGCTCCTGTGGAAATACAGGTAGAATAACATACACTCTATTTTTCAGCTCTTTTGTAGACAGTCTGAGACAATCACTGCATACCAGGGATGTTATTCCCTTAATGCAGTTTGAGAAATCCCAGTGTGCTTTAGTTCTAAAGGGATTCAAGATGCTTGGTTTAAAAATGCTTCTGGCATATTTAAAGGGAATAGGATGCACTCTGCAGAACACTAGCAGTTAGGCTGATATCCCACTTTTAAGAAGCCTGCACTTTTATTCTTCTACTTCCCCTACAATACTTGTCACTACCATTAGTTCACACTTGAGCAGTTCCTCCTCTTGGGTAAGTGACTGCCCTTTTTTCAGTCAGATATCTTTAGATTTTATGTCAAATTCAGAGATGGAAAAGTATAAACAAAAAACATGTCAGAGAATTTTAATTGCTATGTAGAATTCTGTGGTGGTTAGTGCTCAGGTAGATGCTTTTTGTGTGTTAGGTTTTGATAGGTGCTGTTTGCTAAATGTCCTCAATTACACTGCTCAGGTTTTCCCACCTTGCTTCTGAGCTTTACTAAAATAATTTAGGGTATCTTACAGAGAGGAAGTGATGTTCTTGGAGCTTTGACTAGAATCTTTAAGCTCAGAGCAATCTCTTCTAATAGCAGTCAATCCTAGATCAAGATTCTTTATATAAATACTTTCCCCAGTTCAGCAGAATGCTGATCTGTCTGCAAGTACAGTAGGATGAGGTCAGATAAAAATAGGCCACACAAGTATGTCAAAGCATTGTATATATTGGTAAAACATGAAATGTCAAAGCAGATGCTTGATCTTCACATGTTCACATCCAGTTCCAGCAAACAGTCAAGATAAATTTCATCTGTTTAAATAATGAATTTTGAAATAAAATTCCTCATGGTGGAATAGTTCCTTCAACTTTTCACATTTGAGAAATTGGCATCTGTCTGAGTGTCCCCAGACATCTATCAGAAATCTTTATTTTCATTAAAACTGTAGTGAGCTGACACAGATAGCTGTTGCCTGAACTGCATCCAAGACTGGTGTGTTCACTAGTAAGTTATTGTTTCCTTATGTGTCTTCTTTGTAGATAGCCTTTATTACTTTGTGCTGGGACATCTGTCAGAATAGGAAAGACACTCTTCACTTAGTGCCAGAGAGAATTCCACATGGCTTGTGGCCCAAGAATTGGAGTAAAACCTCATCTCTGAAGGCATTGCCTTCTGTTTTCATATTTAAATGATTCACTGAAAGAAGTACAGCCTTGAAAAACACACTAACTTTTAGGAAGAGGCAAACCAGCACTAAGCAAACAGTTCTAAACAAATGTGTCCAGATCTGGGTGCCAGTGACAATGGCAAGCAAACTCAGTAACTTCTGTCCAGTGACCTTGTTGCTTTTAGTATTCACTTGTTAAGAAAGTGGGGTTTTTTTGTTTCTAGCATCTGTTTCTTTTTATACAGGATATCAAGCCAGTCATTGATGGAATGGATGGAATTAAGATTTCTCAGGGGCTTGGACTGCAAGACTTTGATTTGATCAGAGTTATTGGCCGTGGAAGTTATGCCAAAGTTCTTTTAGTTCGCTTGAAAAAGAATGATCAGATTTATGCTATGAAAGTAGTGAAAAAAGAATTGGTCCATGATGATGAGGTAAAAGTCTGTGTTAATTGCATTCTGTTAAAGATTGTTAAATCTGAGCATGCTTTAACAAAAACCATTTGACTAAGCAAGCAGCTGAGTTGTAGACAAGAGTTTACTGCCTTCTGAGCTCATTTGTCATCACCTCTCTGCATGAAGCACCCAAGAGGAAATCTGAGAGAAATGTCCCTTATTTGAATAGCAATTAAAAGTTATTAATAGCATTAGTAGAATGTCTGAAGAATATTTTGATCTGGATATGCTAATCTGCAAGTGATGAGATAATTAGGATGAAATTTGGGCACTTAAATTTTGAAAGAAAACCAAGTTTTGTTTTGGGTTGCTTTTTTTTCCAAGGCAAATGAATATAGCTGCAAAGTATTGTCAGTGTTTCAGAATAGGAGCTGAAAATGTGTTCTTGCAGTCACAATTATAGAGCTTAGGTGCAAGTGACACAGTACCCTGGAGTATTTTTTTCCCATAGGTTGAGAAAATTATGCTGCTGCCATTTGAGGTCACTGTGGTTTAACTGGTGACATTGCTTGATTTCCTTGGAGGCTTCAGTTACACACTGCCCTTGACAGGAGGACCTCGTTTCTCAGTGTCTGTCTTTGTTGTCTCCAGATTGATTCAAAAGCTGGAAGTATCTGTTGGAAATGGAGAGTTTTTACAACAATCACATTTCTAGTTTATTGGCAGGGGACTGGGGGTGAAACAACTTTTTCAGTGTGTTGCATGAAGAGTGAATAGCTACTGCTAAAAGCAGTTGGCAGTAAGGTTTACATTTTGTATGGGTATATGAAAAATGATTAGAGGCTTTGTTATTACAGATCTGAATTTTGCAGTACTGTGCTAATATTCAGGTTTTGATAGGTTTTTATTATGGTATTCAGAACTCCTTCCTTTTGAAGTATTAAAGATAGTCTGTGAGACTTGTAAGAACGATTTTAGTTGGACAAACTAATCAGATTTTGGTAGTTACATGGAATTAATTTTGAATTTCAGGAGAGAAAACGAGGTTTGGTTTATTTGAACCTTTTAAAAACTGGAGATTCACATTGCTTGTGATACTGGCCTGAGTTGTTTCAGCCTTAAGGATCATTTCTCATATGACCAAGAAAATAGAACTTGGTTCTGTGGAGCAGTGTGAGCAGTGTATTAAATATTGCAGATGATGATAATTGTAAGCAGCTTAAATTTTGTGCAGACCTTTCTAAATGGTTAAGAAACTTCTGAATATCTAATAGAATTAAAATGTTTTTTAACTTCCTCCAGATCTTAGGGGGCTTTGTCTTTCTGAAGAACATATGTAACAATGACAGTACATGTAAGGGAGAATAGATGTTCACGATTTCTTTTCTGGGAATACCCGCAGTGGTTATCCAGCAGGAGTTCTGATTGTTCAATTACTCTATTTCAGGATATTGATTGGGTACAGACAGAGAAACATGTGTTTGAACAGGCATCCAGTAACCCCTTCCTAGTTGGTTTACATTCATGCTTTCAAACAACAAGTCGGTAAGAAAGATCTGAAATGATTTTGTTCTGAAAACCTTGATCATTGACTAACTGCTGCTCACAGAGCAAACATAACCACTTCCATTCCATAGTCAGTAACTTGGGAAAGAAGCATTGGGAAGCCAGTTCTAGTGGGGTAGCTTAGCCAGGGTGGTGTAGAGAAAGGCCTCCCCTTTACGTTTAGTTTGGCTTTTAAATACAGGATGTTATCCTCAATAACATGGATCAAATGAGCACTCTCTTTTTTCTCTTAAATAGTTTGTATACCTATAAGAAATCTACAAGTCTTAATTCAAGAGTGGAAGTGAAAATGGCTCAAGTTGGAAGGATAGGAATAGTTTTTCTTGAGAGTTTCCTTGGAATCCATTAATTGTATTCTATACTTGCAGATTGTTTCTTGTCATAGAGTACGTGAATGGGGGAGATCTTATGTTTCATATGCAACGGCAGAGGAAACTTCCTGAAGAACATGCAAGGTAAGTTCCTAACACACTCACAGTGGGTGTCTGGTGCTGGAGTGCTTTAATGCTGTATGAAATGCTTTCCCAACTCCATTCCATGAAGAATACAGACAGCAGAGGGTTGATTATAAGCTTAGCATGTACTCTCCTGGGAAGAAACGTTCATTTGATTGTTTTGAAGGATATTTATTAAAGGAAGCAAGTATTTGATAAGTATTAAGAGTTACTCCTGTTTACTTTTGTTCAGGTAATGCTACTTTGATCTCTTGATGGATGTAACTACTTATTTTGGCCTTATGTTGAATTAATGTGGAGTTGGTAGGAGAAGATGAAAAATCTACTTTGCACTAAACAGAGTCTCACTGTAACCCTTAGTAAGATGAAAATACAGATCTGTGTCAAACTTGGAAAAAATTCTGAGGACAGAAAGCAAATATTTTGTTAATTAGTAGAAAGAAAGAAAAAATCATTTCCCAAATTTAATTTAAGAAATGGATTTACAATATATGAGATCTGTGTCCTTAAGAATAAATGTGGCTTGGTTTGGTATACTGCTGATAGAGAAAAATGATGTTTTCAGAACAGATATTTTTAATTGCACCAGCTTCCTATAACCTTAGTGCTAATATGAGTTTCCCCTGTTTTAATTTCAGGTTTTATGCTGCTGAAATTTGTATTGCTCTAAACTTCCTTCATGAAAGAGGCATCATCTACAGAGATTTAAAACTAGACAATGTTCTATTAGATGCAGAGGGTCATATCAAATTAACAGATTATGGCATGTGCAAGGTAGGAGTCTTCTTACCTATCTTCTGTCACTGTCATTCAGTAGGGTGTCTTCTCTCTGGTTATGCTTTTAAGTCAAATACTGCACCCAGGGATATTAAGAGAAAACTGAGAAAATTTATCCTTATCCTAATGCTAGTGTTACTGAGCCCAGAACTGGGTTGTGGAATAGGAGCTTTATTCTAAAAATGACTGCTGAAGAGGAGAACCACATTGGTGATTTTTTTCCTTTGTGTATTTTAAGTTATTTGAGTCATTTTAGGGGACAATACAACTGGTATTGTTGATTTTTAGAAGTGCAAGGATTGAGTGTGTAATACTAGTCATTTCAGAATGTGGTTAAGGGATGTTATGGTGATGCAGTGAGGAGAGCTTGTCTCCTTCTCCCATAAAATAGATACTGCACCAGTTGCTAAGAATGCTGGACTAGAATGTTTCTCCAGTACCAAAGTCATTCCTAAAAAGAGGATTTTTCCCAATATCTATTTGAAAAGGACCCCAATTGGTTTTGATCTGAATTTTTGTTAAATGTATCTGTAAATAGTGAGCAAAATGTTGTTACAAATGTCTTTTGACTCATCTCTAAACAATTAATTTGCTGAAGATAAGCTGTGAAGTACTAAGCCAGCTTTGAGTACTGTAAGCATTTCTTTTGCTCTAGCATTGCCTTTTGTCGAAAGGACTTCAGACTCCCTAAGTAATAGATAAGGCTTTATAAGTCTAATTAAGGGAAATTCCCAGAAAAGGAGATCAGCTTTCAATTTATGAAATGATTTTATGCCTGTAGGAAGGTTTGGGCCCTGGTGACACTACAAGCACTTTCTGTGGGACACCAAATTATATCGCACCAGAGATCCTCAGAGGAGAAGAATATGGTAAGCTGTGCTGAAACTATTTATAGGTACAGTAATCACAAAACAGCATTGTTACTTGTGAACTGATCTGATCAAGAAGTTGAATCTGTCATTTAGTTATAAGACACTAAAATGCTCAAGTTCTTAAAAAAAAAAAAGACAAATCAGAGAATTTTCAGCTTAAATCCACTGACCTTTCACTGAAGTGAGAGATCTGCTGTCTGGCAGATCACCTTCATAATCCCAGACAACTCTCTCAAGGCTCATCCAGTCATAGTGCAAGTCATGCTGTCTCTAGCTTCAGTGAAAGTAGAGAATTTTAGTCTCTTCATCTGTATGAGAGAACACCTAAATTGCACGAGTCCTAGCTGAAAGATCTGCTGTGCTCTGCCCATATTTCCAGGGTTCAGTGTGGACTGGTGGGCTCTCGGCGTGTTGATGTTTGAGATGATGGCAGGAAGGTCTCCGTTTGACATTATTACTGACAATCCAGACATGAACACTGAAGATTACCTCTTCCAAGGTAGCATCATGTCTTTTTTCTTTCATTCTTGAGTGAGAAATAATGGAAATTAGCAGTTCCAGAAAGACAGTTAGGTTTTCCTGTTCCATTGTTATCTCCTAGCTGCCTGTAGATCTCCTGCTGTAGATAGAGGGTCCCAATATTTCCACTTCTTTATTCCAGGAATTTATTTTGTTGAACTTGGGTAAAATGGTCTGGAGTTAGCAAGTGTTCTTCAGGCAGAGTGTTTGTTTAAAATGTCCACAGTTCAGAAGTTAGAGTTTGTATGGAATGATACCTTTGGTAGAAGGAACTCCACAGGCTAAGAATGAATTCTAAAAGTGAGTAACTACATGAGAGGACAGGAGAACCTTTCCTGACAGAAATATCTCAACCTGTAGTTTTGTTCCAGGTAACTTGGTTTTGGTTGTTTGGGTTTTTTTTTTTTTTGCTTCTGATAATAGAAGTTTTTTAACAGTTTTACCCTTCCAGAGTACTGATGTATGAATTTTTCTAAACAAAAGTAGTAATCCTTGCCATATTTATTACAACAGAAACTCTGTCACAGTTTGGGGAATCGGAAGTTGCCTGCTCCCTAATACCCAGAGCCATTCCTTAAACTAGTTCCTGCAAGTATGTGTCAGAATCTGCCATGGTGGTCTTGAAGAGTCTTGTATTAAATCAGTTACTGCTTAAAATCACACTTTTTCATATCCTGAGGGCACTGGAAAAGTTTTATTCCCTGTTAATACAACAAGCAATAGAAAAAGATAATGAAGGTAACATTTCTTTTAGGAAGTCACGACGTGTAGCAGCAGTGCTTTGAGTTACTGCAGTTCCTTTTGGTTGCATTCTCTTGAATAATTACCCTAGCTTCCCATTTTCCAAGTGGTAACTTGTTTAAATAAAAGTGTTTGTATTGAACTCATGCTCAATGTCATAAACCAAACCCAATACTGATGTTTTGAAACCTCTCACAGTTATTCTCGAGAAGCCAATCCGGATCCCAAGGTTCCTTTCTGTCAAGGCTTCCCATGTGCTAAAAGGATTTTTAAACAAGGTAAATAACATTCTCTTATTTTTAGCATCTAAGATCTGGAAGTCAGAGCTTTCTATTGAAAGCAATACAGTTAAGAAGGTAATCTGCTTACTGTTAAGAAAATCCATAAAACCTTGGTATCCTGTGTGTTAAAAAACCCCACTGCTTAGTTGCTGATTTACTGAGGGAATTCCACAGCACAGACTTGATTTAAAAGCTTGCACCTAGTTGAAAAAAACCCAATAGGTTTGTTAAGCAACTCTTTTCTGTAATACTTATTGCTCATCTAATTAAGCTGATGGAAAACTATTCTGATTTTTAACAGAGAAAAGAAGGAGATGAATTGTACAATACTAAGTAAATCTTTTTGTTGAAGAAATTATAAAATATCATTGAACAATAGAATTTCAAACAAAGAAAAACTGGAGAAGGGAAGTCCCTTGTTAGCCACAGTGTGTTTGTCTTAGCAGCAGTTTGCATAGTGAGAGGGAATGCTGAAGTCCTGTATGTGGGCTTTGGAGGAACAGGGACTTCCAGGATGTAACAGGAGTTTCTGTGTTTTCTGCAGGACCCCAAAGAAAGGCTTGGCTGTCAGCCACAGACAGGATTTGCTGATATCAAGTCTCACACGTTTTTCCGCAGCATAGACTGGGATCTGGTAAAAAGAATTACTTCTCTTTGTGTTAGAGAGGAATAGATTCCTGTAGTTGATGAATTGTGTGCCTGAGTAACAACCCCATTAAAAACAGTGAAAATCAATTCCCTAAATGTAAAGACTGTTTTGCTTTCTCCAGGTGATGGACAAAGAAGCTTTCTTTTATGACCATAATGGAAACAAGCTTTTATTTCCTGACCCAAGGTCTGGCTTGCTTCCAGACTCTTAAGAGTGGTTACAACTTGTGGGTATCATTTTTTAACTATATGATGAATCCTAAAAAACATCTTCAAGCACTGGTGGAACAATTTATTCCTTGCTTTCTATTTGTAGTTTCTGCAGGCTCATGCACTGGGTCTGAAGCTGTACAATGTACCCAGCATGTATGCAAGGTGCCTGCAACTCTAGTGTGAAGGACTCCATAGATTGGCAGTGTCAGGGTTCAGTGCCTGACTGTTCTGGGGTGTCATTTCATACTGTCCTATTAGTAAACATTTCAGACTTCACTGAAGAAGGAAGTGTGGACTAGCAAAGACAACCTGCTGGAGGAGAGCAGCCCCAGAGGTGATCTGCTCAGTGCTGAGCAAGAGCTCAAGAGTGGGAGCAAGAGGCTGGGGCCAGACTCTGCACACTGGTGCCCAGTGGCAGGACAAGGGACACTGGGCACAAACTGGAACCCAGGAGGTTCCATCTAAACATAAGGAGGAGAAACTGTAAGGGTGTCGGAGCCCTGGCCCAGGCTGCCCAGAGAGATTGTGGAGCCTCCTTTTCTGGAGAGATTCCAACCCTTTCTGGAGGTGATCGTGGGCAACCTGCTGGGGGTGACACTGCTTTAGCAGAGGGTTGGACTAGATGATCTCCAGAAGTCCCTTCCAACCCCAACCATGCTGGATTCTGTGCTTAGGATCAGGTCCCTTTTTTAAGGCTGTGGCTTGAAAGCAGTGTGGCTACCTAAAATGATTCTCTTACTTTCAGGTTTTCTTTATTACTGCAGATGTGAGGAAGTTTTGTAGCTAGTGGTGGAGCAGGTGCCTTGCATTTCAGTGGTGTTGCAATCATAAAATTGTGTTGAAATTGTAGTTTTTGAACAAGTTTCTGCTGTGCCTGTGTCTGTCTTTGTTGTGGAAAACCATCACAGAAATGACATTGTTATGTTTGTTGACACTTAAGCAATGAAACAGTGAAGTCAGGAACACTGCCTTATCAGCATTACTTCTCTTTAATATCTAGTTGAACAGGGAAAGAATATACACATAATGTTTTCATAGTCCTAGGAAGTCTGCAGAAGTGTAGAACAAGGCAGGCAGCAGTGCCTGTAATAATAACTTGAAAGAGGCTTGGAGGAGGAGGGAAAACTCCATGATTGCAGTTTCCCTTTGAAGCCTGCTGCTCAGACCTTCACTGTTCACATGCTTCAGAGAAGACATCCACTCCCTAAGGAGCCAGTGTTTTAAAATACCTGGAGTTTACAAATTATTCATCTAATGAAGGCTGTCTTTAATTTTGTCAGACAATCCTTGTTTTCTGTTCTCCCTTCAGTCTAAGTGTTATTTTTTTATGTTAGCTACATAGTGGTGCTATTGTGCAACTTGCTGGAGTTTCTAAGTTTAAGCTCAGGTACTGCAGTTTTTGTTCTGTGTTACAGTTTCTTTGAGAGAGGGAAAGAGAGAAGACTATTGGATTTGTATTTTGTTTGTCCAGTAAACTCTTCATGGTAATTGGTACTTCTTGGTCAACATTTATACTGATTTGAAGGTTGATTTTTTTTTTAAACTTTTTTTTTGGCTGAAAGTTTTGATGTAGAGTATATATTGAAAAAAGCCTAATGGAAAGATGTAGGTGGTTGTGCTGTTGTTTTGTGGCATGATTAGGAGAGTGCTGCTCAGGAGGATCTAAAATGTCAGGTACATTTTAAGCTGGATTGCTAATAAGAGGGTTGGGAAATAGGAGAAAAAATGAACAAAAAGATATATTGAAAGCTTTTTTAGTTATTAGAATTTTCTTTGAAGTGCAGGTGATGAGTAGAAGAGGTTTTGCCTTTGCCTTTCCAAATCTTTTCAAGTTGAAGCACAAGGAAACAAGTCTCATGCTGACTAAAAATTTCTTCTCCATTAAAGCTTGAGTTAAATGGAAAAATAAATGATGGTCAAGTGAACACACATCCCATAAACCTTTTTGTCCTAGTGTTAGTGATCTGAGTTGTGTGTGGCACAGCTAAGAACACTTTAGATGACTCTGTGTTTAGGATGGCTTAGGAAAATTCAGGGAAGTATCAAGCTGACCTTTGTTTGTTAGTCTCGGTACACGAAGTCTCTTCTTTTCTCAGTGCCTGTTTTTATGGTGTTCATCCATTCTAAGCTGAAAAAAGAACTACAAGGCCATGACTACCGTTAGCTGTGTGGAGGAGCAGTAAGGAGCTGTACCAGTATGTTGTTTCCACTCATTTTATCAGGATAAAGACTGCAAGTTCACTATATGATTTATATAGGAGTGCTTTTATTCTTAGGAGTGTAACATAAAAGGGGCAGTCTGATGTCTAACATCTGGTTGAATACCTTGTTGTTGAAACATTAATGTGTAGCTACAATGGCAATTCTACCACTCTACTTCCAGTCTCAAATATTCATTTTGCTAGTTCTTTCTTGCTGCCATTCTTGTTTGGGAGGAGCTAGAGTTGTCTTCCTTACAACTCTCATTTCATGCTGCTTACTAGACCTGATAGCTGATGGGATGGTGATGTATTGAGATTGACATTTTGCAGCTATTTTTAATTTAATTGTGGTTCAACTCCACACAAGCTTAATGTCTTGTGTACATTTACTGAATGTCTCTGCATCTGTAAAATCAGAGAAATGGATGATCCTGCCTGTGATAGCACTGCTTTAAGTAATGATAGGAAAAGCTAGCTTTCTGTCCTCTGCAGAAAAGACTGAAATTGCTCCATTTTCTTGTCACCAGCTCTGCAGCCAAAGCTTAATGCTCTGTTGGCTCATTCTCTTCTGGAAATGCTGCTTTTACACAAGGTCCAAATCTGTTTGGTCACACTGAAGCAGAAACCATTTCTCGAAAGGAAGTTGGACTATGATTTGGATCTGTAGGAAAAAAACAGCCTCATTTAGGAGGGAGTACAAAAGTTCAGCCTTTCCTGAAATGTATCCAAGGAAAGTCCCTGTTACCTTCCTGCAGATTAAAGGGCTAGGTCCCTTAAAGAGTGTTCTTTCTGCCTGGGCACCCTGAAGAATAAAGCACATAGCCTACATAAAAGCATGGTGGGACAGATTAATCACTCTTGTTTTGTAGCAACACAAATATACACTTGAAAAGGAGACAGCATAATGACAGTGTGAGTGAAACAGTGTGGAGATCTGAATTGTACCTAGTATGTACACTTCCTTTCTCATCTCAGGAGAGAGATTATCAAATGCTCAGTGATAGCAGGCAACCCTCATGACATCTGGAGTTGTTACTGATTTTCTGTACTCTGAACAGACTGTCACTTGGGGAGTTCTGTCAGTGTCTTCCTGGGACCAAAGAAGGCTAAATATGTCATCGTGAAACTGTTAAGTTTATCACTGCAGAAAAGTTAGTACTTTCCATAAACCCAAGTATTGTTAACTTGGTGAGGCAGATGTCCATGTGGGAAGTTCTAACCTGAATCTGTTAGAAATTTACTAGTGTATTAAAACAAAAAAAGGGGAGGGATGATCATGTGTCTCCACAGGAGATACTTTTCTGTTATTGTTGGGGTGCTTTAGCTTGTNAAAAGGGGAGGGATGATCATGTGTCTCCACAGGAGATAGTGCTTTAGCTTGTCACGTATAGCTCACAAGTAGCAAAAGTCTGGAAATTGCTGGTAGGTTGCTGGAAAAAGTGTAGAAGGTGAAAGGAAACCTAAGCAGTGTGGTGAATTGTTTGGATCTCCAAAGAAAAACAGTGTGCTGTGTGGCTGATGAGATGGTTTAGCTTTAATCAGTAGAGGAGAATGCAGACAGTGCAAACTGCAGAGCTACCATTGCTTTGTAAGGGATCTGCCCTTACTGGTAACTCCAGTCATCAGCATGAACAGAAAGTTGGGCTTTGCAGATACCAAATGATGCTTCAGAAAATGAAGCACTACAACTGCTTCTAAATGCTCTCTAGTGATTTGTATTTGAAAAGATAGTGAAAGAGAGAGAAGTCTGTCTGCTGCTTCCCCAGCCAAAGGCATGGAGCACTTGGCTAATGGCCTGATTAATGTACTGTAATTTTTAAATGAAAACTGTGGAAACAAAACTTCATTAAGGAATTTCAGTCTCCATACAAACCCAGATATTAAACCAGGCTTCTCACTGTGTCATTTAATACTGTTACCACTGAGGATGTGTTGCTTGAAAACAAACTGTGATTTTCAATTTTCCATTAGTGTCATTAGGTCTCTTCCAAAGGGAGTTTTGAATCTTGCTTTCTATCTGATATTTCTCTAGAGGAGTGGTGACCTCCAGTGGCCAGCAAAGCTAACCCAAACTGTATGTACTACCTAGGCCATAGCAGATCAGAATAATGCTCAACTCTGGTAGCCTGTCTCTGTCAGAGCCCATACCAGAAGCTTCAAAGAAAGGTAAAAAAGATTCCAAATGGTCCTAGCCTACAATGTTTCTCATACAGATAACTAACTTCCTTCTGATTCATCTAGTGGTCAGTTTTATGCCTGTAGCATGAGTGTTAATATGGATTGTAAAGATGTACAGCTCAAAAACAATGGTCAGAAAATCCTGTAACATTCAGTACTTTAACCACAGTTTTTAAGTACAAACTTCTGTGGTGATAAATTCCTTAACAGAACAGGGGAAGTGGATTAAACTTGTTGTGAGTATCAATACATCTCCACAATTCAGAGAAGGCAGGAAGAATTCATTTAACCAGAATATCATTCTGGAATAACTAGCAGCTTAGTCTTTAATCAATTCCACGTCTATTAGTATTACTACCAACAGGAAAATTTACTAGTAAGATCATTTGAAATCTTACCCTCACTCTCCCTAAAAACATCTTTTCTGCCCATACATAAAAACACAGTGTTGCACTGAATTGAATTTTAGTTTTATACAGAATTGTTAAGGAATTTAGTAAGAATCTTGGAGGTTAAAGTTATTAAGCTTAGTAATTGCTGTTGTCAGTGAAGGCTAAACTCATGGATTTGCAGGGGTTTTTGCAATATATTTGTGAAAGGGTCTATGGCCTGTCTGGGAGTTTTGAGTATCATTAATGTTACAGTGTAAACTCTGGTTACCTCAGTATTTTGGTTGAGATTATATACATTTGCTTCCTGTGGCACCTTTGTGCCTTTATGGTCTGACCAAAGGATTCCTGCCAGCAGGAACAGGAGCATCAGCTGCCATAAGCTGTGCAGTGCATTCACAGACACCTGAGTGATTCTGTGACCCAGAATTTAGAGCTATCCTTCCATCTGCTGTGTCACCTTCAGCTCTGCCCCAGCATACCCCCCTGGAGTCCATGAGAGATGTTCTGTACCTCTGTTCTGATAGAGCTCTGTGGGAATCTTTGCAAAGCCTGGAGCAGGGAGATGCTGATCCTGTTTCAGGTCCTGTTTTTACTGCTTAGGAGGCACACAGTAGTGACAAGCACACTCTATTAGTATTGGAAGCTTGGATTTATTTCCCTTCTGTTTTCCTTTGTTCTTCTGATTAACATTTAATTCACTGATGCTAAATGGGAAAAACAGATTCCTAACTGTATCATGCATAAGAAGCCCTATGTGTTTCAGAAGGTAATTTCAAACACCACAGTTCTGCCATAGCTCTCATTAATGTGTAGCTGTGAGGATCCTCTATTTAGAATGAAAGATACTATTAATTATTTCTAATTAGTGAGGCAGTAGAACTACATAGAGATACAGTTTACACTTTCTTAAATGTTTTGCTTTTTCCTACATTATCTTGGCTAGTGTTAGTGCATTCCTCATTACCTGTGTCATATTTCAGCCCTCAATTACCCACTTTTAGAATAAGGCATTACCTCAGCATATTGACAACTATGGGTATTGGTGTTTGGTCAATCAGCTTTCCATAAAGCAAGACAGATGTTTGCAGAACAAACTTGTAACTAAAATCACCTGGTGTTCAGCAGTGTAATGTCTTTGAAATGCTGTCAGTGTCTAGTTAGGCTAAAAAGTGTTCTAGAAATCAGCTGTTCTCCTTGGATGTTATCAGTGCAGTTCAGTTCACTCTGTTTTTGTTATTTAATTCCTGTCTTTGATGTTCACTGGTATTCTTCACTTATTCTTGATTTTCCAGCATATAATGCTTTGAACCAGCTTGTTTGCTTGTATGAAGGGATTGAGCAGTAGCTAGCACTCAGCTGTTGCATGATCTGCTTGGTATGTAAAAGAATAGCTTGAATATTGCCCAGGCTGGCTGGATGGGATGGAGGCAGCTAATGCTGATGTGCACTGAGCTTAAGCATCACTTGAAGTTTCAACGTCCTGCACGTGAGGTGTTTTTCTTTCTTTTCATGAAGCAGAGAAGAGCTTGCTTTGGTTTGTTAGACAGTTTGTGAAATTGCAAGTCATGATCAAGAGGACTGTGTTCATAAGAGTGAATAGTGTATATTAATAACCAGGAAAAATCTGAGAAGTATAGATCATTTGAGCAATTCAGAGTCAATTCTACAAGAGTTTCATTGGTTTATTGTAATTTAAGATACTTCATATTCTAGAATATTTCAGCTGGGAGACTCAGTAATGTGGTAGGTGTAACATGTAGAAAACACAGTAGTATTACTGCTCAGATCATAGGAGTATTCCTTGTCTTTTGTGGTACAGAGTGGTGTAGCTGGTAAGAGCTTAGCTGGCACCCCATGAAATTGCTGGACAAGATTATTGACTGGTTTTGATACACTGATTTCCAGTTCATCAGCTGGGTTGGTTGCTCAGGCTTCCACAAGTTAAAATCCTCATTTGTGTTTCCTACTGGAATTCTTCTTGCACCTTTTTTGGTTGGTTGGTTTGTTGTTAACTGCCATGGGGAGTAATTTAAACAGTAACAGTTAATCTGTCCTCAGCAAACCTGTGATAAAAGTGATGAGTGACTCTGGAGGACAGAAGAGATTTACCTTAATCAGAAGCCAATAGATAGTGTTGAACATGCTCCTGCTAGAGCAAATGAGAACAGGTTCTTCAGGACTGCAACTGCAGTATTTGAGTCAAAGAAAATGTCTCCTGTTTTATTGACCCTCCCTAGAGAGAAGATAAATGTGGGTTTCCAGTTCCTGATGCTGGGAATATTGTATGTAAATGTATTCATGGTCAAATTTTAAATGTAGAATAAAATTCTGGGCTGCTTTAGCTCTTTTGTTGATGAGCACTACTTGATTTAAATGCTTGCTTACCCGTGTGGCTAGAGATTGATTGGGACATAAATATTGCTTACATTTTTGTTCTGTGCTGGAATTAGCATGAACAAATAAGCCTGGTTATGTTGATTGGATGTAATCTAAGAGGCTGCATTTACAAGAGGCAACTCTAGAGGAGCTTATAAAAGGGGAAAATGAGATCTGGGAAAGCATCTTGGCTTGAATGGAAAACTTGTGGAGTATGTTCTCGGTTTAGAATTGTTGAGGCAGATGCATATAGCAGTGTTTCATCAGATATATATGGAAAGATTTAGGAAGTGGCTTTTTCTTTACTGGCTTTTTACACTTAGTGTTGTTAATTTCTGATAACGTATGTATTTAAAATACAGCACTCAGACAAACAGGATGAGCATGTACCCTTTAGGGTCAAAATCTACTAGTATAAACCAATGTCAGATTGTATTTAACCTGTTTGTGTCTTCCACCAGTATTAAACTCACCTCTAGTGACTTCCCTGTGCACTTCTCTGAGCCAGTCTATGTTGATGTTCTATGAGGATCTTGTAAATACTCAATATTTTAATCTCCCCCCTCCCCATTGTATTTTTTTCAGCTGGAAAAGAAGCAAGCCACCCCTCCATTTCAGCCTCAGATCACAGATGACTATGGTTTGGATAACTTTGATACACAGTTCACCAGCGAGCCTGTACAGCTAACCCCAGATGACGAGTATGTTTTGCTTTTCTCCCAAAACAAATGCATGTTAAGAAATTAATTTATCAATTACTTGAAAATTACCAAGAGGAGACTGTGTACTTAGTGTTAGAACATAGTCAAGTTAAAGTCAATTTGAAATTCTTTGTGTCCCACGTATCTCGCATAACTCCTCATGCTTCCTGTCTGTCAGAACCAGCACTGGTTTGCTGTGGAGTGTGCCTGGCACTGGAAGAAGAGACACAGTTGATTCCCGAGGCAGGCAGCTTGCATTTCTGTACTGGGGAGAAACAACCCTTGGGTCTTTGAATAAGCTTGAGATAGCAGGAAAGTCTCACAGAAAGCTGTTACTGAAACGTGCTATGGAAAAATTTTGCTGGAAGACAAAGTATTCCTCAATAAAGGAGTTTGAAGGCTGAGAAGTGATTGCTGTACATGAAGGAAGGAGTTCCTTCAGATACAAGATGGCCTTCAAGAAGACAGGGTGTAGATTGAGTAGGTAGATGACTTAGCTTGCCCAAACTTGTTAGGAGAATAGTTGTACAGAGGTTTTAGGGTTTACTGAAGTGAAGTGATTTTAAATTGACACTTGAACACACATTTCTGCAAGGTGTATTGTGTTGCTATTGGGAGAAGAGGTACAGGGACCAAAAGAGTTTTGCGATTGTAACACTAAATCAATGCCTTTCTTTGTTTTTCAGAGATATAATAAAGCGAATAGACCAGTCAGAATTTGAAGGGTTTGAATATATTAATCCATTGTTGCTGTCAACAGAAGAAACAGTATGAAGGAACGAGATCTTCACTGGGGACAGTGTGAATGACCTTTCCATTTATCCTTACCTACAGTATATGCATGCGAGGCTGGGGAACTGTCAGAGGTTGACCGGAGACCAATGAGTTTAAACAAAATTGCTGCTGAAAATCAAAGAAGAGAATAATGATTCTGGTGGGTGTCTTCTGCCACTTAGTGATTCTTAAGTTCTGGGCACTGACACAACTGGCTTCATTAATGAAGGAATTTGCATTTTGTGCCTGTTTGATGAAGGATTCATTGCATCCCTGGAAAAGGAGAGTCTGAAAAACTTTGAGATCCACATGCTTTCTACAAACATTTTGATGCAGTGAGCTACCAGTGGAAGATATTACACTGTAACATCCTGAAGAATAAAATGTATTACGGTGGTGTTGAAGCTTATTTTTGATGCCTTTTTTCACAAGTGGTACCTGTCTAAACGTCTCAGATGTATTTAAAAGGAGTTGTGTTTTATTAGCAATCAAAACATAAATTTGGGTACAAGATTTAAGTGCCTAAATGGATAAACTGCATTGAAGAATTGTTACGTATTTGGGACATTCTTAAACCTGGTAAGTTCTGCTTGTTAATATTAATAACCATTTACATATGAAACATGGTTCACAGCTGCAGCCTGATGTTCATTTGCATCGTTATAGGATTGGGAAAGCAGAGTGACTCAGCAATATCAATTCCAAATTAGAATCTGCAGGATCGAGGTCAAAAGCTGTTGTCTTAAACTCCAAATTTACCAAAATTGAAGAGCCCTAAATTTGCACACAAAGGATTTCTGACAGTACTTGAGCAGTGCCTACACCTCCAGTGACATTGTGTTGTAGATTAGTTTTTTGCAAAGTATTTTTATCGACAAAACAAATATTCAGAAGTAGAGCAAAAGCTTAATAAAGCATAGCCTTAAAAGTTTAAATAGTAAATCTAGAATAACCAGAATAGAAAAGACACTCTCCTGATAAAGCACACCTCCTACTTACCATCAACTGTCTGCTTACAGTTACTCAGTGTGTATTAATAACTAATTCTACATAGAAGAATGGGATGTTTTGGTAAAATGATTCGCATCAAAGTAGTAAATTTTGTTAATGGAAGAAAAACTGGTATCTGAGAAATTGGATAAAGAAAAGGTAACTATCGAATCCCTTCTCGGGGAAGCTGGGAGGGGGGTGTCTGGGGGCAGGGAGAGGGTAGAGAGGAAATCAAGGCTAACGGTTTCTCAGCCTGGAAAAGCTCACGTCGCTGCGTTTGAGGATTAGCAAGTGTGTTGCTATCTGAACCACCAGATGCTGTGAAGATTGACCTGTCTCTGTGAGGAACAGCAGCAGAGGCAGCATTTCTTATTGCTATATTTGGTTTAACTATATTGTGTGGGTCATAGAGATGGGGGGGGAAGTTATGTGGGAAGAAAAAAAAAAAAAAGAGAAACCCTGTGCCATGACATCTCACCTCATCTGGTGTAAAATGCAGGATAAATTACAACACTTTGACTTTCTTTACATTAACATATGGTTTTCTCAGGGTACAGCATTGCATTAGGTGCTGAACATGACATCTTTCGGATTCACATCCAAGTCATGAGGTGCTAGGACCAGACTGCCAAAACATTATTTAAAATCTTCAATTAATCATTAATTAACAATCTCCATTTTGTATCCCCTTATTAACCACAATTCTGCAGACCTGTGGTTATTCAGCTCTATTACTCCCATTCCGGTTTACGTTGCGGGTTTCTCTCTGTTGGACTCTAGCTTTTCATACTAAGCAAAATGTGTTTTAATCAGCACTAAATTATTTAACCAGTAAGAAGTACTTGCCTCAAATGCCTGGGCTTTAGATACTTTATCTACTAAAGGAAAAATTTAACTTTTAAATGTAATCTGACATTTTTTAATTGTTCCTGTTTTTCCCTTCTCCCTGGCAATTCCTTTATTTACCCAAAATAGTTTTTCTTTCAGTGTTTTCAACTCCCCAGGTAATAAAACTAATCAATAGTTATCAGAGTGACTGCAGGCAGCTCATGAATGGAAACATGACAGATTAAGCTGTCCTTTGACATGCCAGGGCATAGGACTTTCAAATGGAACCATAAGAAATGTGGGGTAGGGCTTTTTTTAACCTTTTTTCTAGGTTTCAGAACATTTTGGGAGGGAGGGAGGGCAGGAAGAACAGAAAGACATATTTGCTTAAACAAAGGTTGTAAAGACTACTTGATTTTATTTAAAGACTTACAGGCATTTACAATGTCGCTGTGTTGCCAAATAGTTTGCTGGATTCAAGTTTGGTTGCTCATGTGCAAGTGTTTGAATAATGTTCTGTTCCTGATGAAGGGGAAATTTTTTATATAAAGTACTTGTTTTATAAATAAAAGAAAATGAAGGATGTAATTAAATGTGTGGTTTGGAAAAAAAAATCCTAATATATTACAAATGGATCTGGTAATGATATATAGTTGTCTTATTTGAAATAGTAAATGAAAATTCTAGCTAATTTAATGATTGTAAAGCAGTAAATATGTTCTTGTAGTTTTGTATAATTAATTAGTTGGGATCTTTGCTGACCAGTTTTAATTGTGCAGAAGATGGTATACTAATCCATAACAGCTGAGATCATTTATATTCTTGCACATCTATTAAAGACTTTAATGAAAAAGTTAATAAGACTGTTATTATTTATCAGAAAATTGAGCTCTGTCCAACTTGCACTATTTTAGAGACCCCCCCTGTACATTAAATCTACAGGATTCTTTCTGTACTCAGATGCTGTATCCTGTGTTTATTCTGTATCCTTGCATCACACCTGAACTGCGTGGTTTTGAGGCCCAGGGCACAGGTTTGCTGAGACAGAAAACCATCCAGAGGCTGGAGTTTATTAATCTGAGTTGCCCTCTCCTTCACTGGACGTGAAGGCAGTTGTGATCAAAGCAGCTGGAACAGGCACAATTGTACTACTCTTGTGTGCAGCCCTTGGACGAGTAGCCGATTTGAACCATCAGGCTGTGACTGGAGAAGTGATGTCCTGTGTGGCTACAGTACCCTGTTCAGTAGACAGCTCACTGTACCTGGGGGAAAGGAACAATCTCCTCCAGTTTATTACAGCTCTTCCATTTGTTGTTACTAAACTGTCACTAAATGTAATTTATTGTCCTTCATGGAAAAGTTGCTTCTCTCAAGCTTACAAAAGTTTACCTTCTGCAAGTTGCCAAAACAGTAGATAAGTCTTCTGACCACCTTCTAGTCAAACTCTCAGGTGTCCAGAGACAACAGGTTCTCCAGGGATTTACAATTTACATGTTTTCAGAAGTACCCAGTTTCCAGGAGTACCAAGCCTTGTGTCCCTGGGGGTCGCTGGGACATCCTGTAGCACTCTGAACGACTTTACATGCATCTGAGAGGATTTTAGAAGACGCCAAACAAGCAGGTGGCACTTGACCTTCTACTGAGTTACTGGTTTGCGATCCTTAAGCAAGTGTGAGACAAAGATGTGCCTCCTTGCCACATTTGTCCTTTGAGGCCAGTTCATCCTTGGACTTGTTCCTTGGCTCTTCATTCTTCTGGATTTACCACACGACATCATCTGCGCTTTCAGACAAGCACCGAGCAAGGTGGCCATCAATATCCAGTTGTGACAGTCTGCAAATACAGTGAGAAACAAAGTCAAATCCTTTTATTGAGCCTGTTCTTCACCTTCCCTCTCTTCCTAAGCAATGGCAGAAGTGTTGCAGTAGCTCAATGGGTGAGTCATTCCTGTGCTCAGCAGCACTGTGATCTGCCACATGCTCTTGTAGCTGCTGTTACCTGCTGTCTGGGTAGTCTGATAATGTCATTTACTAGAGGACAATGCTCATGCTCCACGTGCTCAGGACAAGTAATGCTATCCTTGGAAACATTAAGCTATTAATACAGGATAGAAAGCCATCACCTTACTGCAGCTCCAATTAGAGGTTACAGGAAATGAGACATGTCTGGCAGGGGAAGGATGCTTTCTGTGTCCTGTTTTTGGAGGGCTGATGTGACCTCCTTACTGCCCAGATTACAATGAATTTTTGTACAGCAGCTTCTCCAAAAACTGAAACTAATTCTATCAGCAGAGCTACCAGTAGCACAGAGCTGAATGTGAAGATCTGAAGTATGTTTAGCCTTTCTGTCTGAATCTCTTGATACAGTGACCACAGTTCTATAAATGTTAACAAAGCTTTTTGTCTCCTTGTTCAGCCTCTGAAAGAAAAAGTTGCATCCAATGTATCTTGCAGTGTTAGAGGACCTGTTGAAAAGCAGATGTTTTCAGCAACTCTGACAGCCTAAATACTATACTATTCAATGGTGTCATTTCAAGAGGTAACATAATTCTTACTGTAGAGCAGATCCTCTATGCTGGGAGGGATTTTTTAATTTTATAAAGGTAGACTGACAGCGAGGGAGGCCCAAACTCTTATTTACTTGTACTAATTGTGACAAAAATCTGCTTCCTTCCATCGTGCCCAGACCCTGCAAGCTAAATGTAAAATGAAGAGCACACTTGGTCATTGAAAGGGATGCAGATACTTGCTGAGCTGATACCAGTACCACTGCAACAGGGATGTCTAATTCCTGAAGAGGAAGTGACAGGTATGAGATTAATCCAGTTAACTCCAAAGTTAGATTTAACTATCAGAATACTGCACTGGAATGGTTCTTGGATTGTGGTACAAATTCCACCAAAAAAGCCTTTTCATACTCAAGCATTTAAAACCACTAATTCTCTATATCCTAGCAAGGTTCACCTGAGAGCTCAAACTTCACTTTCTTTTAGAAACAGAACAAGCTAATGATCATGAATATCTAAACTGAATTAGAAGTAGCTAATTCTGACAGTTAATGTACTTTACAGCAGAAGTTTTGTCCATTTTCCTTATTTTGCACATAGCTAATGTATCCAGAACCACTCTGGATCTTCCATACTGTGAAGTTACCAGACCCCAAGACTTACGTTCCACTAAAAGGCATCAGACACATTGGACAGCTGCCAAGAGTTGAAGATCCTTCACCCTGATCTTCCATCTTCTCCTTGCAGCTCTCAGGTCCAGGTATGCTCACAGGAGGAGGCTTCTTTTCTGCAGGCAGGTATCTGGCCTCACCAAATGAAATCTTCCCTTGATGTGTTTGTATTTTAGGCTCTTTCCTGTCATCTCCTTTCCTGCTTTCCCTGCTGTTCCCTGCAGTCCCTCTGCAGGGCTGCTGAAAGCTAAAAGCTTTTGCAGAGCTCTGTGACAATGCCAAGTGGTGTGTAGAATTTCTGTGTTGAGTGAGTTTACATGATTTAGGACTTGAATCCAGTTCTGAGATACCTTTTGTGTCTTCCTCAACTGTATTTTTGGCTTGATCTGTAATAGTTACACAGTGTGCCTTCTCAGCTGTGGAAGGTAAACTTTTCAGTTCATCTGCTTGGACCCATCCCTTCTGTATGTGGCTGGTGTGGCTCTTTGTTAGCTGAGGGGAGCTAAGACCCTCTGGTTGCAGACATTTTTCTTTGCAAAAAGATGGGAATGATACCCACTGAAAGTCTTTTGTTCCAACTGCAAAGACTTCTTGGTTTTGTAGACTCTCTTCCTCAGAACCCTGCGACACACATAAACACACACAATGGCTTCAACTACAGTTCAATCAATACATAAATCCAAGGCTGAACATACTACACATCACTGAGAAGGCTAAACTACATTAAAGAAAATAATATCCTATTTATGTCCATCTGCAGTGCTTGCAAAGCAGTCAGGGACTTCCTGGAATTTATGCAGTATGTGTCTTCCTTATACAATATGCTGTTCTCTTAATCTGCAGAGACTAAGAATGAAAACAACAACCTGCTGCTGCTCAGGAAAAGTCCTACTGTAGAAGTGTGGATTTTGGGTTATGATATTGCCTGACACTACTGGAGCACTGTAATGGTTGTTTCTTTGTAATTAACTCTCTCTTACAGTTTGCCTTTTCCTCTTTCATTCATTAGGGAGATGCTAGCACTTAAGAGCAGTCAGTATGCTTACACAGGTCACCTTTTGCCAGCAGAATGCTGTAAAGAGTTTGCAATACTGCATAAAAAAAGCCCCTAGTAGTTGTCCTTACACTATCTGCCACACAGTGCCAAGTGACACCACTATATTGAGAGACCAAAGAGTTGAAAACCAACATCAACTGAAAAGGTATTTCAGATTGTTTCCCCTGTTAACATCATCACTCAGACTGTGTCACTCTTGTAAGCGGCACACAAAGCACAAACCACAAGGATACAGCACGCTACCTTGCCAAGGAATTCTGGGAAACTGGGAACTGTTTGCCAGTTTCTGCACTGGAAATCTTGACTGATGTCTTTCAGTAACAAAGCCCATGTTTTTTCACACTCATTTAAGTCATCCTCTTCAAACCAGGAACCTCTTTCCGTTGATGTTCTGTAAAGGCAGGGACAGTCGCATAGTTTGAGGGACTCATATGTCTATCAAAAAACAGTGCCATTTTTATAAAGAATGTCTAAAAAGCCTTGTAACAAATGAGCTGTAGGTATTTATTACTGTCCTCACTTGCAAGTGAAAGTTCAGTGTAGCCACTGTTTTTTCCTCAGAGATACTGAATATCTGCTGAGCACAGAACTAAGAGACAACTCTTACAAGCCCTCCAAAAGCAGCGTGATCAGACTTTCAAAGCCTGGTTTTGGAAGGCCACAGCTCACGGTGTGTCTGCTCATCCCAATAGGCTGAAACAGGAACCGAACCACTCGCTGCCTCTTCACCTCGTCTTTCTTCACTCCTCCCTCGCTCCAGGTCTGGGAAAACCAGGAATTATTTCTGGTCTCCACAGAGCCTTATTCTGAAGGAAGAAAAATTTTCATACAGTAACATTTCTCATGGGCTTTCTCCTCGCCGGGGCTGTTCTATGCCAAATAACGTGCAGAAGGCACAGAGCACACTGCCCTTTATTGTGCAGTTGGGGTCTCCATTTTTAAGGCCTCATTTAACGAAGCTGCCTTTACACCGTCAGCAACGTGCCAGAGGCACAACTACCCAACAGTTCGGGTCGCGGTTGCGTCTGCAGACCCAGCACCTTTACGGCAGGGAGGGCCCTGTCTGACCCAACCCCGCACCGATTCGGGCGATGCCCTCCAGCCTCCAGCGTCATCGGAGCGGCTGAGGCGGCACAGCTCCCGGTCCCTCCGCGGGAGCCATTCCCCCACCCGGCTCGGACTCACAGGCGCCGCTGAGGAGGCTCCCGACCAGGGCTGGGCTCCCGTCTGCAGGCTGCCGGCGCCTTCCTGGGCTTGAGGCGCAGTTTGGCGGCTCCTTCCTGAAACATGGCTGAGACGCGGGCAGGCCCGGCCCGGCCTGGCCCCACCTCCTCTTACTGCCCCACCCTGGGCGGGTGAGAGGCGGTACCGCCTTGGAGCTCACTTCGCCTCGGCGGGCGGTGAGAGCCGCCGGCGGCTCCGGCTCCGGNGGCGGCGGGAGCCGCCGGCGGCTCCGGCTCTGGCTCCTCCTCCGTGGTCCGCTGCCATATCAGGGTCTCTGCGCGGGCTGCGGCGGCGTCGTTAGCTCCAGCTCCGCCCTCGGAGCTGCCGTCGCTGAACGGTACGGCGGAAGGTAGGGGAGGGCAGGTAGCTCAGTCCTGAGGGGAAACCCGTCTTTCTGTGGGGGAAATTTCCCCTTTTCTCAAGAGGAAGCCCGCCCTTTTCGTGAGGAGAAACCTACCCTTCCCCGGAGGGGAAGCCCGCCCTTTTTTTGAGGAGAAATCTGCCCTTCTCCTGAGGGGAAACCCCGCTGTTTTCTTCAGGGGAAACCTGCCCTTTCCTTAGGGGAAACCCCGCCTTTTTCTTGAGGGGAAACCTGCCTTTTTCTGGCCCTTCCACTTTGGTCAGTGCTATGCTGAGCTTGACAGGGCTGCTAGGACCCTCAGCTTCCAGGTGCCTCGAAGCTGTCCGTTTTGTGTTTGTCACAGAATATTAGGAGTTGGAAGGGACCTCGAAAGATCATCTAGTCCAACCCTCCTCCTGCAGCAGGATTCCCTAGACCAGGTCACACAGAAGCGCGTCCAGACGGGTTTTGAATGCCTCCATAGAAGGAGACTCCACAACCTCGCTGGGCAGTCTGTGCCAGTGCTCTGGTACCCTCACTGGGAAAAAATTTCTACGTGTATTCACACGGAATCTCCTATGCTTCAGCTTACAGCCATTGCCTCTTGTCTTGTCACGGCTTCACTGAGAAGAGCCCGACCCCATCCTCCCGACACACACCCTTCACATATTTAAAAGCAGAGATGAGGTCACCCCTTAGCCTCCTCTTCTCCAAGCTAAAGAGACCCAGTATTTGTAGTGTTTTGGTGGATGTGGAGCAGCCATCGTGGAACCCCCATGGTTTATTGGGTGCTGCTCAGGCTGGGCTGGGTGGTGAAGGGAGACTTCCAGGCTGTGGTGGAGGTGCTCAAAATGGCGGCAGAGAGGGAGGCCTCAGCTCGGTTGGGCTTTGCTCAGCTCATTTTTCTACTGTTATCCAGGATCTGTTTACAGCCGTCTAAGGCTGAAGCCAAAGATTATTAATCCCAATAATAAAGTAGATTGGGAGTGTATCTCTGGTCTAATTTCTCTTTCAGGAGAGGATCTGTTAAGTGATACGATTCGTCTTTCTTGGCAGGAATGTCACTAGAATTCAAGCACTTGTTAGAGTGGAGCCATCACTGTTAGATTTTGAAATACGTAGACACATCAGGCTGCAGCCTCCTCAAAAGCAGACATAACAGAGAAACGATGGCAGACTATTCATAATTCTCCAAGAGCAGATAAAAGGATTAGAAGGTAATTCTGCTGATTAAATTCTTCACTATTGATATGAGAAGGAAATAAAAAATTCTGTTTGATAGCAGGTGTTTATGAGAGAGTGGGTACAGAGTCCTCTTTTTCATAAAACCTATTTATTACTGGTAAAAGATGAATCCAAGTTCACATTCCTTTTCTACAGCATGATTCTATCTGTAGTGAGGTAATGTCTTTCACTTTATGTAATAACTAATTTTTTACCATTAAAACGGTGTTTATAGGTTTCATTTTGTGTAGGACTGAGGATAAAAATCATAGAAGTGTAAAGTGTTTGGTTACTAATGGGAACTGGGTAAGTTTCTGTAACAGATAGCCCAGCTGAAAACTGAAATGATAATAAACAATAGTTACACCAGAGTGCTAGCATTTTGGGTATGTGATAGGCAGACTAAAATGAGAGTGAAACTCAGGAAGAAAAAAATGACAAAGGAAAAGCCAATTGCTGCCATGCAGACTAGCATTTTCCCGTGTAATATCTGTTACTGCTGCTGCAGTACCCAAGATACACCAGGACAGTTACGAACAGTGTTCTCTCTGTCTTTTTGCTGCCATTTAGAAGCTGCTTCCCAGTGAGATGAAATGGGATTCCAGGAAACAGGTTCTCCTTTCCCTCTTTGGTGGGAAAGGCTTTCTCCCCAAAGTTCCAGGCAGAAGGGGGTGGGATGAACATTATTGGCGAGGGGCACATTTGTATTTGAAGATCCTAGGCCCGCTGTGGAAAGAAAGCGATGGCAGCAGACAGAGAGCAAAGAGTAGCTAGAGGAAGTGTACATAAAGCAAAAGTGTAGTTGAAAGAGAGGTTCAGCTGTGTAAGTGGTTGAAAATGAGATGACAGAAGAGGGGTAGAAATTTTATTTCACCCCTCTTCAATGCAATTGCAATTGAAGAGGAGAACCCCAAAAGTATTTAATTTGAGGTTTTTTACCTGCTGGCCTTAATAACCACTATGAATTGTAAGGCGCAGCACTGATTGCAGCCACTTGGCGGCAGCAAACAATATAAAACCCTTGGTTTAGAACTATCTGAGGGACTCTGAAGGCATCAGACTGAGCTGATGTCTGCAGGCCCCCATATATTAATTCTGGGTGTATCTGTGCTAATGATTGTTTATGCCACAGGGTTCCTGTGATGTTTGGGTTAGTGTTTTGTATGTCTTATGACTCCTTGGATGCTACTTTGAGAATCCTCTGCTTCCAAATGATGCTTTGTACCGACAGATTGGTTTTGTTAGATGCAACTTCTCCCGAAACAGCAATCAGAAGCGTGGAATGTTTTTCATGCTGAAGGTGTTGCTGTGTGGTGCTGTTAGTACTGTGAGTCATGCATTAGAGCATTTGCAAAAGCTTTATTATGGGTGAGCATAAAAATGGTTATTGTGCAGTAACGACCACAAATGAAAGGATACAATAAAAAGAATAGTGAAAATTATTACTGCAGCTGCTGATTGTAAAAAGCAAAAGAGAAAAACCTTCCTTCTGTAGCAACTGTGCCTTGTGAGTGTTTGTACTTCGTGGATTTAACCAAAAACTTGATGCTGTAAGATTGGTTTTTTTCATTATTGTCTGTGTATTGCATGCCCTTTGTAACCTTTGAGGACAGGCATGTCAGTGAGTGTTTTCATTCTTGCTCTGTCTGCTTCTGTGACTATCTGCAGATTTGAAACCAGCAGTCTAGAAATCTTTGTCCATTATATGCACTCAGTATTGTTTATCTGCATCTTTCCAGAATGCATGAAGGTGAAGTGTGGAATAGGACCTGTTCTTGCCTCTGCCTTGTTGCACAAGATCATATCTGCTGTTTCCTCCACTGACTTGGAAATCCTATTATTTCTTGCTTGACTTTAGGTCTTGCATAATTAAATTATTGGAATGGATTGTGATCTTAGAGAAAAGGTCTCACAGAAATGCAAATAGTCTTTATCATCAGCAGCCTTGACTGGATTTGAGCCAGTGGTCAAGGGATTTGAGCTTTGGGAAGCTAGAATGCTTCCCCAGATTATCTTTAGGGATTTCCTTGTAAATGGATCGCCAGCATGTGCAGTTATCTATTCCCTGTAGAGTCTCATCAAGCTGCACACACTTAATCTTGACTTACATGGTCCCTGATTCTTGCTGTAAAGTGGGCCTCAGTTTTAACTTTTGCTCTCAGGAAGAAGGGGCTATTATAACAAATTCTAATCCTTTTGCAATTCCACAATCACTAAAGCCTATAAATTGCCTGCCAAACAAACCCAGGGAGCTCTTCTGGGCCGAGGGAAAGAGGAGAGTGGAAAGCGCAGGTGCCAGCATTTGCTGGGGAAGAACTGGTACATTAGCAACTAATCCTCCTTCTGCTATTTCTGATTTCCTACCCAACAGCTGCAACATTGAATGAAAGCTGCTGCATTTGGGAAGAATTAGAAAGCCTGGAAATGCAGGGTCTCCATTACAGATCCAACAGCTCGCAGACAGGGAGGAGGTTTTTGCTGCCGGTGTAGAATTTGGAGTGCTAGGCATTTTATAGCCTGGAAAAATTGTAATTTTCAGCTGTTGTTATGGAGTAATTGATGAAGAAGAGATGCCATGGTTTCTGCTAGGTTTCTCTCAGAGCCTGATGTAATTGCCTGCATGAGCTATTCTTTTTTTACTGTACCATTTGGAGACTAAAGCATATGTAATTTTCATTAAAACTTTTAATGGTGCCTGATGCTCACAGATAGTTTTAGTCCTTCTGAAATATCTTTGGGCCTGTAGTGATAGCTTCTGTGTCAGATAACAGTGTTTGGAAGAAATGGTGCCTTGCTAGAAAATGGAAACATTACGATGTTTTCATTCATAGAATGTCCTTAGTTGGAAGGGACCCATGAGGATCATGGAGTCCAATTCCTCCCTGTGCACAGGACAACTCCAAAAATTACACCTTGTGCCTGAGGGTGTTGTCCAAATGCTTATGGAATTCTAATTATTTTATCTAATCAGTGCTTGGTTTATTTTATGTTGATATTTTTTGTCCATGTCAAATAGTCTGTAACTTCACTGAGGGATCAGCATGTCCATTCTGATAAATGTCACAAAGGAAAATGTTCCCAAAGGTACCACAGGACCCAGGTGTAGAGTAGAGCATCAGTCAAAGCTGGTGCAGCAAATGGACTTTACAGTGTATCTCCTCTACAGACTAAAGGCAGCACTGGAAAGAGTAACTCAATCATATTGGCTCACTCAGTATGGTGCTAATCACTGTCTGTAGTGAAATGGGGAAGTCTGACTCTTTTCATCAACATGATGTATTACAATTGAAGCCACAAAATTATGAAAACTGTGTAAGACTTCCTTCAGCAGAGTCAGGAGAATAAAGATGACATGCAGTTGCAGTTTAAGAAGTGCAGGCTCATTGCTGTTTCCAGAGAAAGTCAGTTGAGTGGAGACAGTTTTGTGGGCTCTCCCTAATTTTAGTTGTAGGTGACATAGTCTTTTCAATGAAAAGACATTGCCTTTGAAATCTGCTTCCTCTGGTAGACTACCAGAGCCTGAATTTGTTCATGTGCAGAGTCCAGTGCACAGCTCATCTTTTCAGTTCAGCCTTCCCCTCTCAAGTGTGAGGACAGATCAGTACCTGTGTGGCTGGATGTAGAAAATCAAGCCTTGTGACATTTATTTGCCAAGATGAGAAGACCAGAAAAGAGGACTAGGGAGACTGGCGTGGCATTTGTGGGTACCAGGTTGCCAAGGAGGCAGATTGTATTGAACCAGTTGCCTGGGAAACATTTAAAAATACACTGAATGGAAAAGCATATGTGATGTGCCCACAAGTGTTCCATGTGAATGAAATGCCATGGCTGATGATGGCACCAAGAGGCTGTTACTATTACATGTAAAGGCACTGCAAGTGATGGGGTATTTTTTTTCTCTTGTGTTTATTGGGTTTTTTCTTCTCATACCCTGTTTGCAGGAGGAGAACCAAAAGAAGATTGGTTTGCTCTTGGCTGATGGGCTGAAGTAAATGTAGAGAAAGTGGCACATGCAGTCAGCAGCAGCAGCTGGAGATGGTAAGAGCAATTTGACTCTGTTTAGGCAACCTGAACCAGTTGACAAGAAGCTCGCTCAATTCCTCCTCAAAAGTGACAACAGCACTGCTGAAACTCCTACAGTATAAAAGTAAATGATTCTCAGAGCATTACCACTTTAATATTGTGCTAAAATTGTATTTGGAGGCTCTGACATCATTACAATAGGACTTGTATGTAAACGTCATCTGAAACACGTGATTGAGTGAGTTTATGATCAAAGCAGGTTGGAAGTCTCTCACTAACCTGAATTTTTGGGGGGCACTGAAACAGAGGGAGATGAAGGGAGAACTTTACAGAAGATAGCCCAACTGCTCTGTTTCTTCCTCAGATCAGATTCAATTGTTGAGAGGTGATACTGGTGAAAAAGAATGATGAAGGAAGGGAACAATGTCACTGGAACAAAACCGAACAATTATATCCACTTTTGTGTTTCACAGAGAGAAAACTTTTTCTCTGTGCAGCCAAGAAACAGGGGAGCTGACAACTCTAGTCTAGAATATCCTACCTGGGACAAAGAGATTGGTCTGCTAGTAATTTCCAGATATTAAAATGCATCTCTCTCCTTCACTACAAATGAGTGGCAGGTGTGAGGCTGGTTAGGATTAACATCTCCCTGCCTTGTCTTCTTTTGGAAACAAATATCTTAGTTTTAATTTGCAAAAGAAGCTGGTTTGGGAGTCAGCAGATTTAGCTTGATCCAGCCTTTATGTGGTACAGACTGAGACAGTAAATTTGGTGGAAGAGAAACACAGTGGAGAGGAGTTCAGCTGCCTAAGAGGGAAGGTCTGCAGGCCTTTTTGTTAATAGTAGCTCTGCAAGGATAAGTTGCCTTGGAAGGAGAAGGCCCTAGGGGCTCAGCTTCTGATGTTGCCTGTTGGAAGCTGTGAAGTCGCTGTTGATTTGGTAATGTGTGTGCTTTCCCTCAGCGAGGAAGCATTTGGGCTGACAGAGACTGCTGACTTTGCTGTCGTTTTGGCCAGCGAGGGACTGCTTTTTGGCTGGCTAGCTAATTTGGGCACAATCTGCTCAAGGGTTTGAGGTGATCCAAGGATTGTGTTGGAAAACCGTGAATCAGATGAAGTCTTCTGGGTGTCAGTCAAGTCCTACTATCATTCATCATTTTTCTGGCCCCGTGTGTGTTTGGTTAAATCAAGTCCTGATGTTTCTAAGCCCTGGGGTTAGTGTGTGAGAGGCAGTGAGAATCTGCCTTTCATCTTACTCTCACAATTTTGCAATGTGACTGAAAACTGTTGGAGAGAATGTTTCAGATCTCAAACAGAGATTAGGTTTGATGGCATGAAGCCGTGGGTTCTGTGGCCCAGCCTAGAATTCTGCTGAGGTGGTTGTATAATCTCCCCATACTTTAAAGGAGTTCAGCTCTGAATTTAGGATCAAACATGGCTTGAAGTTTTCCTATTTCTTGCTTGCTTGGTGTTTTGTTTTGGTTCTGAGTGTCCCACTTAGAGCCTAGAGCAGTTTGACTTCCTCCTGTCCACTGTGTATCATTCCTTCATTTGAAATCAAGATACTGAAGAACTCCAGGGAAAAAAAATAAATCCATAAATAATAGCTCTAGTAATTGCAGAAGATCTTGTTTATGGGCAGGAAACCACAGAGCAGTGGGGCAAAATTACCAGTACTAGTTCATGTGGTGTGGTGTTAGCTATAATTAGAAGGGTGTATAAAATGAAACAGAGCAAGACCCAAAATCAGCTTAAAAGAGAGTGTAATTCAACAGGTGATTATTTGTGTAATTCTCCAACAAATGTAGATAGTATGTTTAGTTAGTTTTGTATTTTTCAAGGGCCAGCTAGAGTTTTGGAGAAAATGTAGTAAATCTGAAGGTATAACAAGCTGTGGAGGCAAGTTTAAGTCTTTTCACTGGGAAGGGTGTGTTTTAGTTGCAATCTAGTGGTGTAATAATTTTGTTGCACTGCAGAAATGCCTTGGAAATACACAGTATGTCCCTGCTACCCTGCCTAAATTCTTTCCTTTTTCATATTCATTCTCCCTCTGTCCATCATTAATGTTAACTTGATAAAAGAAATACAAAATGGGACTGATTTAGAAGACCTGACAGTAAAATACAGTAGAGCTGTAGTTTCTTTTTCCACGTGTCATTTATTCAGTTGTATCAGAGACAGGCTGAGTTTTGTTTATTTGCATTGTCTTATACCCACTGAACTGAAACTATCTTGTAACACTGTGAGTGTGAAAGGTCGTTCTGCCTGGAATATCTCTTTTTATGACAGAACTGCAACACCTAGTTAGAGATATTAAAGTAGGTGTTTGCCTTCCTTTGCTATCACTTCACAGCTCCCAGCATCTGTAAATCAAATCCATTTAGACAATTTCAGGGGAAAAAAGCTGATGCCTTCCTGCCACATGTGAACAGTCCTGCTATCAAATGGTCCTTCATATACTGGTCCTCTCATGAGTGAATTTAAAACTGGGCTGATTTGGGAGTATTTTCCCCAGCTGACCTTTCCACTTTGCCTTTCCTTCAGTTCATCTGCACTACTCTCGTAGAAATTTGGTTGCTCCCTTTTCATCAGTGGAAAGTGCTCTGAAAGAGCTGTGTAGTGGCTGAAACAAGATGTTGTAATGCTGGTTTAGGGCAGGAAGTGTATTTGGTTAGCTAAAGTAGTTAATTCTGTTTTGCACCATGGACTGGTTCCATTTTTAGTGGCTTTTTTATTAGTGTATCCTGAAAGCAGATGTTTTACCAGAAAGTAGCAGCTTCACAGCTCTCTGTGGCTGTTCTGTACCCTGCATAAAATGAGTTGCTTAACTTCTAGCCAGACCCCCCTGAGCAGGAGTCAACATCACAAAGAGCTGCACAAAAAATCAGCACTGTTAAACCTTAGTGAAAAAGGAAGAGATGAGCCCTGGTCCTTACAAGAAGCTCTTTTGTCCTAATTGGATTGGCTGGACATTGGTCTATGACCAATGCAGCTTTGTAGGTAGAAATGTCAAATATAAATGCATTTGCATGATAGTGCCTCCTATTGCCTCTAAAACCAAATGACATTTAGGGGAGCCTGCTTGATGGAGTCTGCTGTACAAGGTTCAAAAGACAGGAGTGATCAGCAGGAAACTGGCATCAGTTCTTTTGGGAGCAGGTTTTGGTTTCTGAATTACAGAGGAACTAGAATTGACATCCCCATTTGGTAGTCACCTTGTTCAGTAAGGGGCAGATGTTTTCCTGCAGAGTTTATCTGTTCAGTGATGCTTTAATTTAGGAATTAATTCAGGGAATTTCTGCTACCTATAATGTGATGCAGCAAGTCAGAATACTTACCTACAAGGGTCGCTTCTGGCCTTAAAGTGGCCCTTTCTTATCTCATTTCCTGCTTACACCTGGTTATGGGGTGGAACACAGGTGCACACAAATTAAGGGTGTTGCCTGAGATAATGCAAGACCTGGGAACTGAACTCTGGTCTTTGCAGAGGCATAAGACTAACCTTCTTTCAAGCAGCATTTTACTCCCAAGGGCTTTCAACACAGTGTCTTTCGTCAGCTTTGGGTTCTCTCAGGAAAAAACAACCAGGGGATATCTTTATGAAGGTTTTTGCCTGATAGCTTGTGTCATCCCGAGTATTGATAAACAGGAGTGCAAAATACACAGTCTCCTTTGCCCCAGAGATGTGCTCTGGCTTGAGTACCACCCTTTTAATGACAAACATTCACCTAGTTTACCATATGCATTCTTTTATCTGAGCTGTTCTCCGTGCATGTTAGGAGATTTATTTCTACCCATAATGTATTTCATGTGTGTTAGCTGTAAATACCTCATGCTCATAAATCAGCCTGGACCATCCCATCCCAAGGATGGAGACAGCTTACAATAGGTCTGTCTGCTTCAGATTGTGAGGCTGCTAGTTCTGCTTTTTCCATTGCTTGGCTCTGTTAGTGGCATGTTGCCAGTCTCCTGTCTCACATTAACAGGAATATTATATATTACTGAATTTAAAGTGTTTTTCCTTCAAGACTAGAAGAATGTAATGGAGCATGCATCTGGCAGCGTGAGATTATCACTGCGGTGTGCAGTGTGCCCTCCATGCAGGGAATCACCACTGTGGGTTTCTGCTGCAGTCATCTAGGCATGAGGAGTTTTATTGTGTGCACTGGGTAGGTTTTAGACTGGGGGGACCTGTTGTGGCAGAGATTGAATGCATATATACATAACATGTAATGAAAAACTGGTTCTTCTCCCTTCCCTTCACCAAATTCTCTACATTAAATACCACAAAAGCAGCAAGGCTGGAGCATAATCCCAGAACTCCATTCTTTTTCATCCTGCTTCTAGAACCACCTATTGACCTCACTTTTATCATCTGGGAGATAGAAACTTGTTCTACTTGCCTCCTAAGATGTTTTGGAGAATTCATTAGTTCATAGAATCTATACATGAGGACATATCAATACTACAGAAGTACCTCTCAAACTGCCTCAAAACTAGATTGTTACTGCTCATTGTCAGGTGGTTTCATTTGGACTCCATTTGTCCCGTTGTCAGAAAACTTCTCTGCGTGGTGAGAACCCCAAGTACTTTCTGCAGTGCTCCTGTTAAATGATTGCCCTTTTTACTGATTTTTAAGGATCTTGTGCTCTCAAAATTCCTGTGTTTGCCTGAAACAGGACTGCATCAAATTGCATGATCTAAAGCAATCAGTATTCAATAAGTTTCTGGTGTTTTAATTGGCTTCTTTTTGGAAGTCTGAAACAGGCTGAGCTGCAGAGCTAAACTCAACAAAGTCTGTCATACCAAAAATACTCTGAAGGAATGTATTTTTCTGTGGTAGTGCAGCTGAAAACACCACATTTACTGTAATTAGTGCATATCACACTTGTGCCTATGCTTCCTATCTTACATATACTGAAATATGTTTCCAGGTATCTGCTTCTTGGAGACCATGTTAAACCAGTGTCTTCTAATATTTATGCTGATCTAATGAGCAGGCTCATGATTTGCCTCACACAATCCATCCCAGAACTATAACTACACACACATTAGAAATAAAAGTTCCCCAGAAGAGTCTGTGATGCAGTGCACATGATGCCTTCCAGGAGAATGGTGTCATCACCTGGGGGGAAACAGAAATCAGAAAGAAATGAGGAAGGGAAATTTTGGTGTTTATTTTTAGGCTCTGTGGGTGAGTATTCTCTTCTGCTTCGCCTTTATTAATTTCTGCAGAAACTCTGTTAACATGTGGTTAGGCTATCTATG
>VWZX01009007.1:1228732-1360593 GCA_013399015.1 Galbula dea | reverse complement strand
TTTTTTTTTTTTTTATTGAGTCGTTCCAAGTCTTGTGAAATCATATTCCTGGCTCCTGAAATAGTGGGCGCTAGAGGTCTGCGTTTGGCATCTGCCGGCGAGAATGAGAGAGAGAGACTCGGCGCTGGGGGAGAGAGAGAGAGGACAGGCAGAGGTGGTCGTGAGGGGGAAAGAAAACCTTCGAGTCTGGGGAACAATCCTGGAGGAGAGGGAAGGAAGAGGGTTTGCAGGGAAAAAATTAAAAAAGAAAAAAAAGAAAGGATCCGCTCTCAGTGAGCAGCTTTGGATGCGCAGGTCCACAGGGAAGATCCTGAAGGCAGCTCGGGTGTCCCAGCTGGGGGTTAAGAAGGTCTGGGGGAGGGGAGCATGGGGGAGTGTCTTTAATTTTTAATTTTTTAAAATTTACTTGGGGGGTGGTGGAATTGCAGCTCCTAATTCTCCCGCAGCTTTTTCTTTTTTTCTGTTTTCTTTCTCCTTCTCCGTCTTCCAGCGGACCCTTCCCCGTTCTTCCTTCCGAGTGGGTTTTTTTTTTTTAGGCTGGATTTTCGGGGGAGCAGAGCGTGGCTGTTGTAGGGCAGAGAAGGGGATTATTATTATTTTTTTTTTTTTGTCTCATCTCCAAACTCTCGGTCTGTGCCTTGGCCGATGCCCCTGCCCCGGGGCAGAGAGGATCCCGGTGCCCGGATAGCCTCCCCCTGCTCCTATACTGTCTTGATTATTATAATCATTTAGTTTCTGTTTCGCTCTGGCTCTGTGCGAAATATCTGGAGGCTGCAGAAGTTCCACCGCAGCCTTGCACTGCTAGAAACTCCGGAGCGCTCGGAGGAGGATTTGGGGAACAGCATCGCCTGGTTCGCTCCAATCGCCTCTCTTCCAGGGAGGCTCTCGGGTGGACTTTGGGGAGTTGGATGAGGGGGGGCGGATGGACTCTCCAGGTCCCTCTCCCCGGTGCGGAGGTATCTGATGTGTCCAGCCCTAGCGATCTGGGGTGTGGGGTTCAGCCCTGAGATGGAGAAAGGTCCCGGGCAGTCGGAGCGTACCCCGCCTGAGCGTAAAGGTTTATTTTTGTCGTTCAAGTTCGTTATTCGGGAGCTTTTTCAACTCCTCAAGGTCAGCGAAGGTTTGTGCTGGAGGTCTGCTCCCGGCTCCCTGCTCCCAACCGGGAGAATTCGCTCTTGCAGCCCCAATTGCCTAACAAAATCTCCTTTCTGGAGGAGTTTTTCGCTTGCAGCAGGTCCCGAGCTCCCTGTGCGGCTTCTTTCCCCATCTCGACAGGACACGCAGGGAACCCCCAGATCCCACAATTTACCTTTGTATCCATTTTGCCCAAATAAATTAACCCTTTTAGGTCTCTCCACCCATTTGCCGAAGCTTCCCGAACAGCCCCTGGCTGTGTGGCACCCACACACCTTCCTCACCCCGACAGTCACGGGGAGGTTTTATTTACAGACATCAACAGTGTCAGCAGATCAATACTGGGGAAGTTGTCTTTTAATTAATCCTAGAATGTAATTTTATTTTTTTTCTCCCTAATAAACATACGTTTTAAACGACCCTGTTCAAATAATAACTTTTTAAATTTAGAAGTCATCACTTCTTGTTTTGGGTTGTTAAGGAGAGGAGTAATTTTCAGAGCTCTCTTGGCTGTGAACGCGGGCTTGGAGAAATATTCCACTTCATTCATTTTTCCCCTCCTTTTCCCCCCTCGTTTTTCTCTCCTTTTTCTTTTTGCTTTTGCAAAAGGCACCGGGTTTTTGAAGATGGGTGCAGCGTAGGGGCTGGGGGCGTTGCATATGGGTATCCAGGCATGCCATGCAGGGTCTAGGGGGTTGCAGATGGCTGTCCATGGATGCAGTGCAGGCTTCGGGGGGTTGCAGATAGGTGCTCCGGAGGTCCGGGCATTGCACAGGGATGCGGTGCAGGCTCCGGCCGGGTTCCAGCTCGGTACGAGCCGTACACTCTGCCCCAGCCTCTCCCCGGGAGGTTTTCTGAGGTTGGTAGCACTTAATAAGCTTTTGTAGCTTAAGGAATAAGAGGTTTTCAGTGCCTGGATATCTTAAGTGCTAGGACTTGTGGTGTTGAGAGTTGTGTGCCTGGAAGGAAGAGGTTCCACTCGCAGAGGTGCTTCTGCAGCTCGGGAAGCTCCGAGCGCTGCGGACACGAACTGAAGTTGTTTCTTCGGAGGGCTGAGCTCTGATCAAAATCAGGTGTTTAATTCAATACAAGGCCCAACGGTTTATGGGGTTTCAACCGAGGATTTTTTAGGGATCACAGTTCAAAACAGTAGTCCAAAGCTAAGGTTTCAATATCCCAGGAGTATTTATTTGCGGAGCAGATTAAACGCGGACAGGAGGGCTTGGATCTTGCTTTATTCAGGTCGGCCAGACAGTGTTCGGAACCCCGCACCTCCTTGCCCAGCACCCCTCTCCCCGCACCCAGGGGTGCTCCAGCCTCCCTCAAGGCGGTGCCTGGATTTATTCTCGCCCGGGTGTATCCCGGGATAGATCCATATCCACGCCAGCGAGGAGCGCACGGCAGTAGCGCAGTGTATTAAACCCACGATATGTTGTCGAATTTCATTTCATTGGACAATATTTTAAGCAGATGTGAGGCTCCTTTGGGAATTCGACTCTATTACCTGACTTGGAAAAGGGGATGAACGTGTGTGTGTGTGCGCCGGGGCGTGGGGGTTCGAGGGAAATTCCCGGCGATTCCCAGCCGGCTCCCCGGGAGCAGAGCAGGCACCGGGAGCTGACCGGCAGAACCGGGGATGGCTCTCACTTTTTCTGGCTCCCCTCCCGAAGTGGGAAGCCCTTAGGGATGGTTGTGAATAAGAAGGTGAGGCTCGGTCAGGGTGTGGGGAGTGCTGGTACCCAGGGGAGCGCTGCGGGAAGAATCCCGCACCCGGCCTCGGGGATGCGTCTCGTTGAGGATCCCGAAGGATGATGCCAGGAGTGACTCCCGAAGGAAGGGATTCTGCTGGAGAGGGCAAGTGAGAGAAGGGCAGGCCGTGCCCCCGGCTGCGGGGACTGGTCCTCCAGCAAATAAACCAGTGCGGAACTGGGAGAAGCTGCTGGTTTGTTTTCTGCTAACGAGAAGATGAATAAATGAGTTGGGTGCTGCACGGTTAAAGTGAGTTCGTTTCCCTTCGAAATCCCTGAATTAAATTTGCTAGGTGCAGGTATAATTCCCGACCCACCAGAGATGGTTGGTGTGTTGGGTCTCGGGCTCTAAATAAATGTTCGTGCTGGCAAACGGTGGCCGGCGTCTCTGCAGTCCCCTTGGCTTCTGGCTGTCAGGAATATGACAAAGTTTCGAGGGTGTTTTTAGCCGGAGATGTTGCATCCTCCCGGGCAGAGAAATGGTTACGGATCCAGCTCCGGGCCGGGTCCCAGGACCCGCTCCTGGGGCTAAGGCTTCGCAGAAGGCACCTTGCCCCTTTTACTGGTGTATTTATTAAAGCTGATGAGATGAAGGGAAAAAGGAGAGAAGCGAACGCAGAGGCTGCACTCCAAGTACCACTTCTCGGCGTGCGACTGTGTTTGTGCTTCTACAGACGGTATCGAGACATGCGGAGGATGAAAATTTATGGCGGTTTCGGGCTTTTAGTTTTGATTTTTTAATTTTTTTTAAATTGTTTTTTACATCTTCAAACCTGCCGCATCCTCTGCCCTGTCTGTATCCAGGTCCTCAAAACGGTGTCCCAGATCCCTGAGGTCTGACACAGCCTCGCAAATCGCGGGAAGCCGCTGAAGGGCAGGGGGAAACCGCGGTGCTGCTCAGGCTGGCGGTGCGGGGTCTCCCGGCACCCTCTCTCCCTTCTCACCCTTCCCGGGGCCGTTTCCCCATGGCCAGACTCTTTCCGTGCTCACCCACCGAGCCCGGTCCACGGCTGAGTGCGCGCAGCTCCGCGGGTGCGGAGGGAGCTGGGTCCCCTCAGCCGAGGCTGCTTCGCCTTGCCCCGGATCTCTTCAATTAGGCAATTAAAGATGCAGGGCAGGGAAAGAGGGGAAGAGGTTGATCTGCTAATTAAGGTGATGTGTAATTAGCGCTTCAAAAAAAATAACGGAGGATTTAAGATCAGTTTAGTCTTAAAAAAAAGAAAATAACCAAATGGTGCAAATAAATTATATTCCTATATGAATATGAACTCACAAGCCCTCCCCGCGGGATGTGTGCTGGAGGGAGCAACTGCAAAAGCAGTTCCTTCTCCCTGCCCTGGGAAGAAACTTGGCAAAGGGAGGAATGAACCGGTCACTTGAGGTGGGAGAGGCTCTGAACTCACTCACAGACCAGCAGGGTTAAGGTTGCCAAAGTGCTGCTATAACTGAAGAAGAGGTAGAAATCGGGGACTGAATTTTGGCCTATGATGAAGTCAGTGCTCGTGGGTGTCCACGTCGGTGGTGTGTGATGTTCATCCATCCACGTGTGTCCAGACCATGTCTGCGTGTGTCTAAATGTAAGTTTATGAAGTGTGTCAAAAGATGACGGGTTCCTCCAATGCCAATGAAATTCCCAAATCCTGGAGAAACACGGTGCCGATTCCAAACCTGCCTGTAGAGATGCATTTGTCTGAGCTGACAGAGCACACACAAAGCTCTAGTAACACACAGTAGAATTGCAGGTACCGCCTGAGCACAAATGGTATGTTGTGTGCAGAAACTGTGGCTTCTGTTGTAAAAATCTTGGTTTAACAGCAAATAAAGCTGCCTTTTTTTTTTTGTTTTTTGTTTTTTGAGACTTTGTGTTGGAACCGCAGTGTCTGTTCCAGTTCAGCAAATTAGGTCTTTAGGGCAAAATGAAAACAAGCCCAGTTCTGAAGGTCGCTATGAAAAAATACCTGGTGAGGACACTGAGGTCAGAAAGAGCAACGGATTTCTCCTCTGCTCTCCTCACAGACGGACACCATCCAGTGTCCAGTCACACATCCCCAGTATAACCAGACTGGGAAAAGGGCAGGATTCGGAGAGATCGGACGGGAGGAACCCAAGTGTACCTGAAACACACAAAATCTCCACTCGTTTCTAAGGCAAAGTGCAGTGCAGGAGCTAGGATTTCACAACACAGGAGCAGTGTAATTCATCGCTGCTACTCGCTGTAATAATACCCCAGCCCTTAGTGGGATGGAAGCGTTCCGTGACCGGTGCTCCAGGAATGCTCCAGCCTGCTGCTACTGCACAGGGCTTCCACCTGCCCGCACCGGCTCCGTGCTGAACTTCAAAATACCTGAAGGGAATGACAAGGGAATCTTCTGTTTGGGAGGGAAATATCCTTCTGTGGCATGGCTGCTTCATTACTGTTTGTAAAGCACCCTGAGATCCACAGAAGAAAAGGCCCTACTGAGTGAAAAGTATTATTATTGTTATTATGGCTCTGATTATTACAGCTTATATATATTTTATAAAAGCTCTGTGCTATTTACTGTAGTGCTTCAAAGACAAAAAGGCCTGAAGAAGTTTGCAAACAGTCATGAGGGAAGGCTCAGTAGCCACCTTGACGGTGGCAGACCTGGGATCCCTCTCTGCTCTGCTGACAGCAGCTGGGAAAGAACCCACGTTTTTCAGACTTACTTTTGACTTTCTTACTCTACAGTTTCCATTCTCTCTATTTGTTATATTTATTTTCTTTTTCCCCACTAAACTGGTGTGTGAAATTTAGTGGCAGAAACAGAAATGAACCCCATTGACAAGCCCTGTCTTTTCTCTAGCGTGAGGCTGCTGCCGTATCAGCCTGGGTGTGCTCTCCGCGGGCCAGGGCAAGCTCCTGCTTTGTTTCCACAACTTGGTGCCTCTCCCCCTACTACTGGAGATGTTTAGTTTATTTATTTCATATTTTTTTCTTCCAGTTGGAGATTATTTAAATAATAAATGCACAATTCTGACTGCTGGCCGAAGGGATCAAACTCTTAGCTCAAGAATGATTTTTTTTTTCTCATGCCTGTTTCCCAAAAGATATTTTTAATTCTGTAGCACATGAATAAATACATGTACAGCATGAAGATATCTGAAGGATATATGCAAACACATTGCTTTCCACTCTCTGGGTAACAGCCTGTTGATGTGTCAGTACTGCACAGCATTCCACACCAAAATCATTGCTGGTTTTCCTGAGCTTAAATTTGCCTTTTTTTTTCTTTGCCTTTTTTTTTTTTTTTCTGGAGGAATTTCAGGTCAGGGATGTCATAGTGGGAAAGATCTATGACTTTATTATTTCTTTTATTTTCTTAATGGATTTTCATGCATCACTGCTATCTACTCATGGGCTGTTGATTTTTATTTTTATTGCAGGAGGTTGTGCCTTCTGTAGTGTCCAAATCTGTAACAGAGTGTCCCTGTCCTGGTGAGGTGCTTTGGGTTGGGTTTCCCGCCCCCCCCTTCTCTTCATTCAGTGAATGATGTGCCCCTCTTTGCTGATACAAATGAAATATGACTTTCACCCCTGCAATAAGTGCACTTCTTGGTGCTCCTGAATGCTCCCACCCCCAAGGAGCAGCTTGCTGTTTGTATTTTTGTAATTGGGAAGACATTTCCCTGTGGTCAGGGTCAGGATGTGAGCTGGGCATTGATGGGCAGGGCTGGAATCTCAACTCCTTCTCAGGGAGGAAAGTGCTGCTCTGTGCAGAGATGGTACTTTGCAGTGCTTGGTGTGCAGGATGGTGGGAGAAAGGAAAGTTTCTTCTCTGGGGGTGGCTGAGCTGTCATTGTGCCCTCCTCCCCGCCCCGAGTTGTGCTTCACCTGAATTTATGACTAACTTAGCAAGGCATCCATTTTTTTTTTGTCCTGCAAACGAGGCCACTGGTCCTCTTGGGGAGACATTTTCCAGGTGAAAATGGACTGAGACAGGCAAATTATTTCCAGTAGGCCACAGAATAATGCCTCTATCAGGATAAATCTTAGAGGCTGCTGAGCTGCTGTGGGAAGACTTCACCTCCACTTAACTATTCCCTTTTTGTAATGGCAGGGATGGAACTGGGGGAGGCTGAACCACAGCTCTCCAGAAAGCAGTGACTGCACTGGGGTGGTGGTGAAGTGTCAGACCAAAATAAACTGGGTGGTGATTTGGTTTTGTCTAAATAGTTTCACATCTTTCAGGTGTTTTTGCTTGAAGGTAATATTTGGATGGGGTTAGGGCTTCTGCTGGTCTGTTGTTTTTGGCTTGTGAACTCCCTCCCCACAGCCCTGAGACACAATGCCCCCGAGTCAGCTATTGGGATCAATTTAGCCATCAGTGCTAGATAACACTGTCAGCCCCTTTTGAGATACATATTTGTTTAATAGTTAATGTTCTGTACAAAATATAGAGAGGGGTGGGGAGAAGTCAAACTGCAGTGAATGCTTTGCTTATTTTATATCCACTATAACTATTTTTTTTTGCCCGTGAAAATTGGCTTAATTATATCAATGGAATGTTTCTTTTTCAATTCTGTATGCAATTAGTCCATCTTGCTGGCTGCAATTTATTTTAATAAAAAAATAAACCAGTGGCGTGTTCAGTTCCTCATCCCCTGGGGACAAATGCGATTGGTGTGTTTAATTTCATTAACTACAATGTGGCCTACTGGAAAAAATGTATAAAATCAGCTTTATACAGCTTAAACACTGGCATTTGAAACAAATCATTACTGCCTTAGCTGTCACACTGGTAATTCTAGAATCCAAGACAAAAATATTAGAGCTGTTTTTATAACCCTCTGCAAAATACACTGTTAAAATAATTTGTAATAATAATTTTTTCTTTTTCTTTTAACCTTGCCCTGATGTTTTCAGTTAAAATATCTTATCACCACCAAAGGAGGCTTGGCTGTTCATTAGCCCAGGGATGCTTTAGGGAATGATTCATAGGTTGATTCCCCTGGAGAAAAATCCTGCCTGCCTCAACCTCCCCGGGGTGGAGATGGACTCCTAGTCCTGAAGGGAGCACACTTCCCTGGGTGGCTATTTTTTCCCTTTTCACTGTGCAAGCAGAGCTTTTGGAAAGGCAAGTGCAAGGACAGTTTTACCTAGTGGTGCAGGCTAGGAAGGTGGTGAAATTCAGCATCATTCTGAATACCACCTCCCCCTTCTACCTCTTTACAGCTTCTCTCGATGTGTTATGTCGTTTTAAAGTAGTTCTGGGTGTTTCTTTGCTCTTCTGAAGGTGGAGGGAAAGAGGGGAGGCTGTGTGCCCCCCTCCTGGGCTGTGCTTCTGCAGAAAGAGGTGGTGGTTGTGATTCTAGCAAGGGCCAGGCACAGCCTATCCTCAGCAGGGCTCTAACCCTGATAGGGATAGGGGCAGACCTGGGCATTTCATCTGCTTCACAACTAGAATTTCCTGCACTTTATTGGGCACAAGGCATTTCTCAGGTACTGTGGTTTAGTCAGAAAACCTGATGCTTTTGTTAATATTTATGTCATTCATATGGAAGTGCACACAGCACTGGTTTGGGATGTGTATCACCAGTGGCTGGTGCTGAGCAGAACACATGTGCCTAATTCTCCTCTGTGAAAAATGAGGTTAAACTGAGAAAATTCAGATTATTTTATTTTTTTTTTAAATGAGAGGCCAGATCCTCAACTCATGTAAATCAGTATCAACACCAATGAAACTAATTTTCACCAGCTGAGGACATGGCCCAAGAGATTTTGTCAGTATGTGCATAAAATATACAAATATTGCTGCAGAGCTGCTTGAAGGGGATTCACTCTGAGGATCTGCAGATCAATATCTGATGGGGAAATGTAGCTTACAGTTTTTATTTTTTCTTCCCCCCTTAACTTATGGAATCAGATCACCAGATCATCAGATCAGTCAGATCACCCTAGCATATTTTAGACAAATTGCTGTTTTCTGGAGTGGTGTGGACTCCCTTTCCACAGAAGCAATGCACCAAGGATGGGCCATGCTGGAGATAAGGCAGCTGTTCCCTTGCACCCCCTGTGCTTGCCTTTATTTATTTATTTGTGTTCCCTGCCATAAACAGTAGTTAGTTTTCCATATCTTTAACTTTATAGCAGCAGTGTTTTGGTAGAAGTGATATTGAGTTGTTGCTTTATTGGTATTGCAGGGGGGAAAAAATAGAAATCAGCTTTATTTCCTGCATGATATAAAATCACTTCAGAGGGACCAAAAATAAAAAGCTTAAATGCAGTTTTGCTCCTCAGGCTGAGGAGACAACTGGGTCTGGAAGGAGGTGGAGGCTGTGCCAGGGAACCCTGCTCCAGAGCCCATCGCTGCTCCTGGGCTCTGGGATGTGAGGGCAAGCTATGGGAGGAGGGAAAAGAGACTTTTCCCTCACTGCTGCATAAACCTTCCTCTCAGAGCAGCTTTACCTGAGCTTTAGGCAGAGGATTAGGCTGGGCTCAGCTCTCCACAGCAGAAGGGCTATATTTAGCACGTGGGTTTACTCTCCCAGCCTGAGCATTGTTGTGCTCCCAGTGTGGGAGTCGCTGGCCGCAGGGAAACATGGAAAGTTGGAAGTTTTTGCTCAGAACATGGAAAAGTTGTGGAACTGGGCAGCAGTGGAGCTGGAGGTGGGTCCTGTGCTGCTGCTGGGAAACCAAGAAACCTCCAGACTCTCAGCTTGTTGAAACAATATCACCTGGCCAGAGAAGGGGCTGAGATGGAAACAAATATCATGAGCTCTGGGCTTTGCCAGGCTGATGAACTAACTTCAGATGAAGCAAATCAGTCACCCTCAGCTGCTTCATCTGTAAGAGGCCTATCTGTGATTTCTGGATAAATGTCTCATTAATGATCTTTGTGTTTGTTCCAACTCCCACTGAGGTCCTTGGGAGGTTTTTCCTGGATCAGAATTTTTTGGTCTTTATTTATTTATTTATTTCCCCCCCCTTCCTCCCCAAGTTCCAGATTTGGCTAAAAATCTTTTATCCCATCTTAGATAGTTATAAAAAAATCCTTTTATTTACATGTAGTCTGGTATTTTCTTTCCTTTCAGGGTAGTATTTAGTGCTTTTTATTTCTCTGTGAATGAACCTTTGGGGCTCAATCATGTAAATTAATTTTTAAATGGCTGTGCTTGAAGTTCATGTACTGTAAAATTGCTTTACCTTTTTTTTTTTTTTCTTCCTCTTTATAGAAAAGGACTGGTTTCATTTTATGTTTTATTACATAAATGTGAAATAGAGAACCTGCACAACTTATAAGTGATCATATATTTTTACTTCAGAATTATCACATAGGAATAAAACACATTTTAATCTCTACGTGGCCCAATAGTCATGTTAGTACCTTGTGGAGAGCTTGGAGAGGCCATCAGCTCAGAAAACAGTTCTCCTCATATATCCTATATATAATGAATAAAACCCCAGCTCTTTGTTACTTTGGGAATTCTTAAATGTATCCTGCTAGAACACTCTTCCAGTATTTCTCCAGATAAAGCTCAGGACAGAATCTGGTTCTTTGTCTTCTGTTTGAGATAGTATCTATCAGTGAGTGATTTTAACAGCTGCTGGTACCAGCAGCTGAAGGTGACCCTTTGGGAGATCCACATTAACATCAGGGATGTGTCTGTAAGGAGATGCCTGAAGAGCTGCTGATGCTTCCTCAGCCTTTCAGAGATGAGGGTTTTTTCCAGACCAGTGCAGTATGTGTGTTGTTAAAGCCCTTCAGGTAAATTCTAGTGCTTCCTGAGGTGGTTGTTGCCTAGGGTTTACCATGATTTAAAAATACATATATAAATATTTGTTTACAGTATTGCACCTGTGAAGCCAAGTAGATACCAACCTATTAAATATGCCTCCAAAAGCTCCTCTCTGGATCCTCTGTGGCTGTTCACACAAGCAGGTGGATGACACAGATGTTAAATGCCTACATGTTTCAGAGTATGACTTTAATTTCTCTTTTAAATGTCTATAATGCTTTTTAACTCCAGTGTTTTTCAAACCATAGAATCATTTGGTTGGAAGAGACCTCTAAGATCACCAAGTCCAACCATCCAGCAGAGCCTTTTTGGGGAAGAAATTTTCCCTAATATCCAAACTAAACCTCCCCTGGTGGAACTTGAGGCCATTTTCTCTTGTCCTATTCCTTCTTCCTTGAGAGAAGAGACCTACACCCATCTCAGTACCTGCTTGTCCTGTTTGGAGAAGGTGAGGTTCTCACAGGGCAGGAACTCAGCCCAAATCACACACCCAGGGCAAACTGAGGCTCATGTCTAAGTCCATGTCTAATTCTAAACATGAATTCCATGGTGGAAGTTTGCCTTTAACCTTGTACAGCTCATATAGTCTTCAGGGAATCTTCCCCAAAACCAGGTGTTTACCCACACAAATGAGCATTGCAACCTGGCTGCTCAGAACCTGCAGCCTGCTGAGGTTCATGGCAGTCTTTCTGGTGAATTTGCTGGACTTTGGAGCAGGCTCTTAAGGCACTGCACTCTTTGGGACATCCTTGCTATTTGTGTGTAAGGATTTTCTTCTTCTATCTGAGTTTGCCTGTAATGCTGTTTAATGATTAGCTACCAAGGGTCTGGTACTAGATACACCTATTGCCATGGAGGAAACAAGCCCTGCCTTTGTCTCTGCTTCTAAAGTCCTCTTCCTGATGTCACCAGGCTTCTAAAATATTGATAAACAAAAGTGGGTTTTTTCAACCTGTAATTCGAAGAGCTTATATGCCTGATTCCTCTCAGCCAGCCTAGAGGAATGTGTATTCCCTGCCCCTTCAGAATCCTGGCATGAGTGTGATAAACCCATTCCATAGCCACATTCCAGTCACTGAAGACTGAGGAGACAGCCTGGAGGACTCCCCTGTCAGTGTGTATCTGTACACCCAGCTCAGTCACAAGCTGTAGCTGTGTGAGGAGTATTCTTCTTGTTGATAATGACAGAGTCTTTGGTGAAATGGCATCAGAGGTGTTTGAAATGAGGAGAATCCCTGAAAGCACAGATATCTACCTGCTGATCTGTCTATCTAGAGACTAAATATTGAAGAGTGGTCATTTAGATCAATCTTGTCTTGTCCCTCAGTGCTCCCATTAGAACAAAAAGAACAAAAAACCTCTGGAAAAATGAGTGAATTCTCCTTGCAGTGTCAGGTTCCAGGATAATGATGTGTCTGTGTGTGAAAATATTAAATTGCAATAACATGCAGAGTGAGTGGCTTTCTGAATGGGGTATTCAGTTCACAGCTTGGACTATGCATAAAGCTAGTGAGTGACAGAATACAAATGGTGTCATAAAACATCAGGGGAATTTACAGCCAGGCTCAATCTTTTTGATCTATATTCTATCTCTGGAGCGCTCTCCATCGATTTATCTTTGCTTAATGAAACAGTTAAACATATTTAATTATTTAGCACTGTTTAATGTCAAGAGTTATCAAAACAGATTATGTTTCCTCCACACTCTTACAATTTAGATTTTCTTAATATCTTTATGTACTAAAGTCTGGGATGTTTCCTGTCCAATGATACTGCTTTAAAATACATCTTTGCATGTAGATGTTCTTAAATCACAGTTATTTGGTGAAGGCAAGAAAGTGGTTTGGTAGTTTTGTTCCTTTCCTTGCCTGAGAGGATGCTTCAGTTCTAAAACGTTGCTTGGTTCTTCAACTGCTTTACTCTTCACAGAAGAAATAGAAATGAGAAAGGAGTTCCACTTCAGATGAGAAAAGAAAAGGAGCAGGACAGTTCTTGGAGGGTAGAAGTTGACTCACCCCCCTGATATGACCAGACTGAAAAATCATAAATAAAACATTGAGAAATGATAAAAAGCCAAACTGAAAAAAGTCACTCTACAAGCCAGGCTGTCATGCCCACCCTCTTTGTGCCTAGGAATCAGTCCCAGCAGGGTTCAGAGAGCTCCTTCGTGTCTAAAGGCTAAGCATGCCATATGCCTTTGGGCTTCCCACTCTCTGGATCTCCTCACACTTGCATGGATGTGTATGAAACATGCCATGGGAGCTCTCTAAAGAGAGCCTCGAAGCTGATGCCCCTTCATAATGTCAGGTGCTGCTCACAGAGCTCACCTGCAGCTCTCCTCTTTCAGAGAAGGAGATTTCAGCATGGCAAACTTCCCTGGAGGTGAGGCTTCTGCTCTCCCCCCTCCTCCTCCCCTCTCCCCAGCAGAGGTGTTAATCGTCACCCTCAAAGGCTGTGTGAGCTGCTAGAAGCCACCATCGGTTCCTGAATCTCATCTGCTCCCTCTGGGCTGGAGGTATATGGTTGGGATCCCCCCTTGACCATCCCACCTGGGTCTTCTCTGCTGGCAACCCTGCTAAGAAATCATTCTTTCTTCTCTACCTCAGCTCTCCCTTTACAGGTGGTTTTAAATTGCTTTCCACCCCTGACAGACTACCCTCGTTCAAAGAGAAGTGGGGAGGTGCTGGATGGTTCTAGCAAGCCTCAGGAGTCCATTACCAGAGGACTGGATCCTGGAGGGATCTCTCAGGAGACAGCCCTCCTTGGCCCACCAGACAGAGTCTGGCATTGTGAGCAGAAAGGACAAGGGGATAAAGGAATCCAGCCTGGCTTTCCTGGGACAAAGAAACCTCAATACTGGCATTCAGCAGAAAATGGACTAATACTTCTGGGTTAGCTTTGAAAGCCACAGCCACTGGGTAGGTTACAGGCTGCTGATGGTTTGCTGGGTGAGGAGGAGCTTTTTCTTTTCAAGGAGAAAGGACTATGCACATGAAATGAGATTAAAGGCATCTCTGTGCCAACGTCTTAAATGTTTTGGGGGTTACAAGAAGGATTGATGTCTCCTTGCAGTCATGTGCCAGCCAGGAATAACTCCATTTAAACTCCTTTTAAAATGCACCATGTAGCAATGCTCTTTGGGGTAAGGGTGGGTTAGGGGCTGCTTCAGGTATTACAGTGCTCTTAGGGAAGAGTCACTTTTGCACAGCTAAGTGGCATTTCTGTATCTATCCATACCTGCATGTCTATCCTATCTCTCTATCTATCTACATGCAGCCTGCCACAAAAAACCTCTACTAATTGCAGAAAAGCACTTGAGCAGTATAATCCTCTTTCCTTTTGCATGCCAGAAAAGGCTTTGTGTTGTAGATATCAGTAAGCTAAATTTGAAATCATTGGGGTTTTTCATGTCTCCATTTCTGGTGTCTTTAAGTCCATTTAAAATCATATCTTAGACAATATATACATGAAAAGCAGAAATAGGCCATCACAGCAAGGTGCAAAACTCTCAATTAATAGGGCTATGATATTGGAGTTGGCATATTGGCATCCAGCTTGAAATACTGCACTCTCTGGTGTTTCATTTCCCATTTGGAGAGGTGTTAGTACCATGGTGATTGTACACCCAGAGCTAATGAAAAGTGGTGGTGGGGCAGGCTGCGATGTGCTGTGCCCCTTGATCAGGGCTGTGGCAGGGGCAGCACAGTCCACTCCCACTGTGGATTTACACGTCTGGGAACTTTAATTTTGTCTAGTGTCTATTTTATCAAGAAAGGGAAAACCCCCTGGTGTGTCTGCTGGTATATTTGGTCACCTTTTGTTGTTTTTTGGTTTTTTTTAACACTGTAGGCCAAAAATTCACTATGCTCTTAGATTATTTGGTGTGCTGGATTTTGTCATTGCAGCTGATGAAGAGCATAATCTTTAATGCAAATTGTGAGAGCCAAAGGGGAAGATTCTACCATCAGAAATGGGCAACAAGGTGGTGCTTCAGATTGAGATTGGGCTTTGGATGCCCTTCAGACCACAGGCATCACTCCAGAGGGTCAAATGTCCTTTTAGTTTTTCCTGGGAACCAGGAACTGGTACTTGTTAAGACAAACATGTCAAAAATATTATTATTCCTTTTCATCTTTCCCTCCTGTGGTGAAATATAAATGCTTAGGCCTGCACTAGAGGCTTGTAGCACCTGAACTACTAAAAGGCTGGAACAACTGCTGTCTGAGGCACCCACCTGTAGGACTGAGTCCTTTCTGATGGCATCTTAGTTGAAAAAGGTGGTTGGGGTTTTTTTCCCTGTCAAGCCATGGTGTCTGGAGAAGGCAGTTCTGCAGTGAAGCCATCCCTGGGTAGCTTGCACAGCCAGCAATGGTCAGAATGAGCTGTTCTGCCTCTGCTCTGGGCAGTTACTTGCATTACTGACACTGGTGTTGGGTGGGAGCTGCAGAGCTGGTGGGAAGTAGAGCATTTCTCACCGCTTCAGAAAGTTCTTAGTACCAAAGGAAGGTCAAAAATTTTCTCTTGGCTTTGTCTGTACTGTGTTTCCTGGTAGCTGGAAGTGTCCAGTGAAAGCACCTCCCTCCCTCCAGCCTTTGCACCGATGGCTGCACTGCCACAGAGTGAGCTGCAGCCCCAGGAGCTGCAAGGCACCCACAGACCTTTACTCCAGAGGTCAGTTCTGTGCACAGACCTTTCTCTGCTGGGAGGTTATTTGTAGCTCTGCAGATGTCCCAGTAGAATCAGAACCAGAGTTGATAGTATTAAAACCAGATCAATTATTGATGATTTATTTAGCCCAGGCTTCAAGTGTGAGGAACAGGTCTCCATAAATCACCCCAGCTCCTGCAGGACTCTGGTGAAATGGAATGTCACAAGTTTCATTTAGGAAGTGAAGATCTGGCTGCGTTTCAGAAGGTGATGAGTGAGGCTGATGTTTGATGCCAGCTACTGAGGCTGACACAGAGTCCAGATCCTCCTGTTGTTTCGCTGCTGCTCCTCTGCCAAGGCAGGTGACAGTTTCTCAGTGGTTTTGATGTTTGAACAAAAAGTTGCTCTCTCCTCCCTGTTTTGCACCAACCACGTTATTTTGCAGGGACCCCATCTGCAGTTTCACAGGCTTTGGGGCTGCCTCTGCTCTGAGCACATTGTGTAAGGGATTCTCAGAGCAGGGTTTTGGAGGCTGAAGGGGTTGGGTTAGTCTGGATTAATCCCTGGCAGTTATCAGAAGCAAATGGCAAAGCTTTTGTCGTCTCCCATTGACATGCGGCGTGAGTTTCCCGTTTGATTAAACAAATGATCCTCTGCTTAATTTGTCTATGTTGGCTATTTTTATGAAATATGCACTTAATTAAGTAAGAGAAATACAGAAACATGTTTATTCTCAAGATTTATGCGAAAAATGAGAACCCCACTGAAATTTCCAGTAGTGAAGCAATTAAGTAATGGAATTCCACAGTATAAACATAGTATAATTCAACTATAAACCTGGTGTCTAAGTCATGTTAATGAGCTGACTTGAAGCTCAAGAGCTAGAGAAGTTCACAGTTACTGAATTTGTTCTGAATTAGAACTGGTACAAGGTTACTGTGCACGAGGAAGAGGCTGTGGCCCCAGTCCAAGCTCTGTCTGTGTGAGCTGAGTGTTGGGGCAGTGAAGGTGGTCAGGAGGTCTCTGGGGTTTGTGCGTCTAGATCTGATCCATAGCAGCATCAGCATACAAATCAGAACTGGACCAACTGATAAGTGGTGCTGGCTGAGAGAGAGAAGGGAAAAGGAGTTCTGTGAGGAAAATAACTTTACAGTTTTCCTAGGAATTACCAGTTCCAAGGAGCAGAACCAGGCAAGTTCTTAAAGACTTCTTGCTGCAAGTTTGTGTATGGAGCTATCCCCCAACAATGAAAGTACAAAAGAAATGTTCCCTGCAGAAAACAAAAGACAGGAGCTCCATTTCCCTGCAGTCCCACCCCCAGATAACTTCTCCATGGCTTTGGTCTGACAGTTTGCAAAATTTGCCCTTGATTGTTGAAACATTTTTCAGAGGATCTACTTAAATATTCACTTTTCTGAAATGCAATGCAGAGCCTGAGAGCCACACATCTGGAGTTACAGGTGTAGGAAGGAGCTCACACAGACCTGCTACTCCTTTAGGAAGGTTCCTTCATGACAATTGACAAAATGTGTTCTGGGATCTAAACCTGACTCTGAATTTATGTTGAAATTTGGCAGATGTTGGAGCAGATCTTGTAGCTGGCAATTTTAATCTCCTCCTGGCAGCCCCTGGTCTGTGATGGGAGAGCTTCAGCAGCGCCAAGGGAATGAGCCTTCTACCATGGCACCTTTGGAAAACCTGATTATATTTGTGTGCTATTTTTCCTTTGACACTAGTTCTGACCTGATTTTTTTTTTGTCTCCTCTCTTCTAAATTATTTGGTGTCTTTAAAAAAACTCTTTTTCCAGGGTACTAAGGAAGCAGTTTGCTGTGAAGGTGTGTGCTCAGTGCTGAGGTAAATCCCACCAGCCATGGCCATGCAAAGTGTTGCTTGATCTCTCCTTTAAAGCTGTGTTTTTAGGCAGGTCCTAGGGGATTTCACTGCTCTCTGGCCTCCATGCCACCTTTTCTTTTCTCATTTCACTTCAGAATGTTGTTTCTGTCACCTTCTCAGCCTAGTAAATAGTGTGCTGAGGATTTATGACGTTTAAACTTTTAATGCCATAAGACATTTTACATATTTATTCTCACAGTATTATTCAGATGTGTTATGGTTAGTTCAAGTTCTAGTGGAACTGCTCTGAGGAACTCTTTCCTGGTGGGGAGTTCCTCTGTGCCAAATAGTATTTGCACTTGTTCCAGGGGAGGAGGAAAGGAATGTTCCATAAATGTTGCACAGGATTAAAACCCTGGATGGTCAGGCCATGATGGATGGAGACTCAAAGCCTGAAGCTGGATCCTGGAGGAGCCATGAATTACACAGGGCAATCTGTGCTTGCTGCTTCCAGGCTTTACCAGTCCAAATTTAGTGCAGAATGATTCAGTCAGAGTTGAGGCATGATGGTAAAGACAAAGCCCATGCAGGGTCCTGAGGAGAGGGGTGGGTGAAGAGTCAGTGGGTTGGTTGAGGTGGATGTTGGAGTCTTCATCTCAGTTACTTTCAAGTTGAACCTTCCTCCATGTCTCCAGCAGCTTTGCTCCCAATCCCTGAAGTGGTTCTAAGCATCCCCTGTCCTTGGGGGGTTGTGAAGGTCACCTCCACTTTTGTGCTGGGATTCTCTGCTTCTGGGGTTGGTGGGAAGGGTTTTCATCATCCAAATACACTGGAGAATATATAGGCAGAGCTGAGGAAGAAACACACAACACAGAGAAGGGCTGTACGCTGCTTTTCAGGACCAAGAGTCCTGGTCTTTTTCTTCCCTATTGAATATATGACTATTAAAAAGGAAAGAAAACATAAAACCTACCTAGAATTAATTAATTGTGGGGCACATCTGCTTGCCCTGAGTTCCTTTCACAGCAATACTAATTCTTCTCTGAAGTTTCATGAGTTTATAAAACATTAACTACTTCTAAAAGAACAACAAACATTGTTCTCTCCTCACACAGATCTTAAAACCCAGCTCCCAGATGGACCAAAGCCTGCACCCAGCAAGGGAATATTAATTTTGATGGAGAGAGACTTAGTGTTCTGGGTATTAAATTCTATGCCTTGGGAAATGCAGCACAGTAGATGTGTGTTGGTACTGAGTAGTGTCTTTGTCTCTCAGATATAAAAACACTAATTAAAATATAATGTAAAAAACTGAAGTATGCTGGTGATGTTTTAGTGTGCTGCTAAGGTAAATAAAAATGAAACAAAAGGTATATATATATGTCTATATATATGGAGTCATTAAAAGAGCATTGTTAAATTGCTTTCTGCCCCAAAATTTCCAAATTAAAAGCTGAACAGAACTCCATCTGGAACTGGAGACAAGAGCAGATCATTGTTACTTTATCTGGAGGGCTGCCTCTGGTCGATGGTTCCTCTGCACTGATGGTAACCACTGCAACCAGGCCTTGAAAAATTCCCTTCTTTTATAGCATCTCCAGTGGTCCAGCATAGGCCCAAGGCTGGGAAAGCTGAAATCCATATGCTGGTGCTGTGGATGGAAGGTCCTGTTTTAAAGTGTTCAAAGCAGAAGCAGGTTGGGATACTGAGGGAGCTCTACCTTGCAGCTCAGAGAGTGTGAGGAGGAAAGGAGACAAGGTGCCAAACATGACAGTTAAGGCTGATCCTTTACAATCTAAAATGTGCAATACTGCAAGTAAAACCCCCAAACTATTTGATGGTGTTTAATCAAAGCATCTTAATGCTGGCAAACTAGCTCAGGCTTCCTAAGGCAAACCAGTACCAGCTTCTTTGGGATTTATCTGCTGTGTCAGCGAGTGTCTGACCTCCTTTATGTTTTTTGGAAGTGGTGAAGTGCACACAGTTCATCCTTGCAGCCCTCATGGCCAAAGCAGGTGTTTGGGGTGGAGGGGGAAATGTCTCTTCCAAGGCTGCAGTAGGTCCTCCACATCTCTAGCAGGTGATGGTGCTATCTCTCTGGTGCCTGAGAAAGCTCCAGGGAGACCACAGGGCTCTGGGTATTCCTCTTCATCCATCCAGGGTACTGCAGAGCAGCTCTCCAACACAGGGATGTGGTCACTGTGGCAGCTTTGCAAAGCTTAATCCAAACCTCACCAAAAACTACAAAGATCTTTCCATGGGAGTCATCCAGTTCTGGATTTGTTCTTCAGTATGTGAATGCAATAACTCACTCTCAGGACTTGCAGCACAGACCTCCTTATTAATAAATGTCTTTCTGGGCAGAAATCCAAGCCCTGAAGGTCTAGGGTGCAATAAAGGTTACAGAAGGTCACTTTATCACCACTGTGTTGCTTTAATGATATTTAAGTCCCCTCCAGAATCTTCTCCTAAGTCTTCCTGGCATGAAATGTGGCCACCTTGGTAAGGAGAGGGGAAGGAAACAAAAAAATAAGATCTTTCTTTGTGTCACTATCCCCCTGAAGAAAAAGCTTAACATCTGATTTAGGTTTACTGAAATAACAGCAGATGTTTATCTTGTATTGTATGGCACATGGCACTACATCTCATAAACCCCCTCCTGGAGCTTACAGCAGACTTTCTGCTCCCTCATTTGGACACTTGCAGGCTTTGTGCTCTTTTTTCTTTGGATGTTTTCATTTCTCTGGAGCTTAATCTGCTACCAAAGTATTTATAAGTATCACGTTATAAACCGTGAAACGAGGAATAGCAAAGGAGATTTCCAGGACTTCCTTCCACTAAGCACAGGACTCTGCAGCTCCTTACCTGCAGCTCAGATCAGGGGAGAAGGCTGCAAGCTTCCTGCAGTTTTTCATTAGGGAGAATCCACTTTGGAGTATGGGCTTGGGAGACAGTAAAACAATAAATCATCATGGCTTGGGAAAGCTGAGAGTGGGGAGGGAAAATGCAGAGGAAAAAGGTCCTGATTTTCCCAAACTTGTAAAAACAGTAAAACATTTTCACTTCCTAAATCTGCATGTATTTTACTATGAAAATAGTGAATGCCTATAGCTGGTGTCATTGTTTTTGTGTTTAGACACACAGGTGCTGCAGAAAACTCTGTTGTGTGACGAATATGAGAGCTTTCTGCTAGCCCTAGCCTGTGTTTGTGAAAACGCCCATATTCTGGTGGAAAGAGTAGGGAAATTCAGACCAGGAATTTCATGCAGCTCTTCTTGATGCATTAGAGGATTAGGGTCACATTAGATAGAGATACTACATGTCAGAAGTTGGCCACTGCTCCCTGAGGTGATGGAATAAATAGAGAGATTGGCAAGATGAAGAAGGCAGTGCCTGGAGAAGAATTAAAGCAGGCAAACATCCTGATACCACAGAGCAGGTCTGGTTCTGGTAAGCCCAGTACTGAGGTGAAAAGGGACCTGCAACATCTCAGAGAAGATCAAGAAACATCAAGCAGAAAGCCCAAGGGTGAGTTAGTGGTGGAAGGAAAAGGGGAAGTGCTGGCATTCACCTTCTCATTTTGCTTTATGTTTAATTGCTCTTGCCCAGCAAAAGTTGAGGCTGGAAGGTGTGAAAGGCAGAGCTGGCCAGAAGGCAATGCCTCGTTGACCCTGTCTGGACATCTTTCACTGGAGATCTAGACAGTACATAGGCAGCAGATTCCTTCCTCTCTGCAGACTGTTCTAGAGGTGCCACATTACTGCCTTCAATGGCGGCAGATTTTTGAATATATTCTAGATATTTCTGAGCTCTGCTGATCAGTGAATATCGTGGCTTCTTTTTTAACATGCCCTCTGAAGGCATGGTTTATTTTATCTTTGAATAGATGCAGTCCTCCTTTGTTCCCCCCACTGAATTCTTTATTTATTATTTCCTAAAATGATTTGATTTTCTCCCTCCTTCGAAAGACATCTGATTGCAATAAGCAGATACAAAATAGAACTGAGAAACAAAAGGCTGAACATGCTGATAATGTACATTTGGTTTGTATTTATGGGTTTAAGATGTGTTTTAATTGGTTCACTACCAACATCCTGTAACTTGCAGTCAGTCAGGAGAAACCTGTTTCATTTTAAAGTCAGTTCATTTCTCCCTTCTTTCAGCTGAGAGCAGTGGGTAAAGACCCTACTGGAGGATCTTGAGATTTAATTTCATTAAAACATTTAAATAGAGAGGGCTGTAAGACATCTTGTTTTGCTGTTCTCCCTTGGATTGCCTCATGAAATGGGCTTTAGAAAGAACAGCAACACGAAACACGTTTTGTGGCTTTGTAACAGAAACCTTCATGCCTAATTTCTACTGCAACAGTGGAGCTGTAAACCTAGAGATAAACTCTTTGCCTTCTCTTCTGGAAGCTTGATCTGTTGAGTTTAATGAAGAGGAAGTGAAAAGGTGACATGATGCCATCTTAAAGTACTTTACTTGGCAACAGAATGTGATTCAGTAGAATTAAGGGGTGACAGCAGCCAGCTGAACACAAACCTTTGTTTAAAGAGGAACAAAACAGTAGGGATTAAAAGGAAACAGGATTGGAAGAGTGACCTTGAAGATCACTGCATGTGTCCTCCTGGACATTAGCAAGAAAACCTCTACCTTTCTGCTGCTTCTGCCAGATGTTTGTGGAGTGTCCTCATGAAAACTCCCTGGGACAGTGTTTGTCCATGCTTGGACAAGTTGCCAGTGGCTTGAAGTTTACTGCTGTGACACCTTAAACACTAAGGTTTGATGCCTAAAAGGTCTGGAGGTAGAAAAGAGGAATTAGTTTGAGGAAGTCTTGTAGTAGAGGAGGTCAGCCTGGGAAACCACAGCACAATCCCTCTTGACCTTGCCTTTGATGAGGTTGGTGTCACTATTATTTGGGCTGTCAGCTTCTATCTTCAAGCTGTAATTTTTGGATTAGCAGTTCTCATAAACACTTTGTATTTTAAAGGGCAAAGGTGTTCTTGAGCTCTCACTAAAATCAGAGCTCATTTAAAGCCAGGTCTGAAAGAGGACAGTTGGATGCATTTCTGTCTCCCACCTCACAGAATCACACTTTACCAAAAGTCCTGATTTGAGTTTATAAATGATGTAAACACAAACTTTAGTCCCCTCTCAGCCTGCATCTAGGTGGAGTTTGCAGGAGGGTTGATTACCACAGCTGAGGTCAAAGCCAGAACCATGTGGGTGAGGAGGGTCCTCTCTCCCTCTCAGCTTTGGCCTTCACCCCCAGCAACCCTCAGACCATTTCACAGCCTTTGCTGTCTCCTCTTGGGTGGCTCTGAACCAGGGGTGACCAGAACTTCATGCAGACAAACTCACTACTCTATGGAGAAAAAGTTATACCTGCAGAGCCAGCGTCCTGTGTGATGGTGAATGTTTCTGCTGCTGTGGTAGAGCTGTTCAATGTGGTTAGTCCAAATCAAGAAGTTTATTAGGAGAAGTGGTGAGGTGCTGGAATTACCTGGACCTTTACCTTGGTTAGTGTCACACAGCCTTGAGGAGAGCTGCAGGAATGGCACTGGGGTCTGGGCAGGTGGCTGATGGAGCCCAAGGGAGATGAGGGTGCTCAGGGTCAACCATGAAAGAGTTTTCCTTCAGAATGTTTCAGAACTGAGGTCTTGAACAGGAGTTTGTGTGTCCTTGGGGAGGGTCAGTACTGGGACACTCTTCAGGGAAGCATACGGAAACTTTTGCTTTAATAAACCTTATGGAGTTTTTCTTTTTGGCTACTGGAAATGTGGGGAGGGGGAAAGGTGGAAAAAACCTCAGGTTGTTTGCTGGCCAGTGTGGTCAAAAAGAGGGAAAACTAGGAAGTGTCTTTTTCCATGGAAGCTCTTGCTGAAAGCCTCTGTCCATCTCTGCCATGTCTGAGCTCCAGCTCTGCAGGGAGCTGGGACCAGGAGATCCTCATCCCACTGAGAGGTTTCTGCAGCATTTCTGGGCTTCTCCAAAGGACTGAGGTGCAGAAGTAGTGAAATGAGCAGGATCCAAGCCATGGTTTGGGAAGCCTGAGTTAAAAATGAAAGTCCAACGTTGCAGTGCTGTGGTATGGAGTTACTGCGTGAAAGAGTCACCCCTCAGGCATGGTGATGGCAACAGAAGTAGTTCTTTATGCTGTAAAACAAATGCAGAATCACTTCTTTAGTTCAGCATGCTGGAAGCTTGCCAAGCCCATACTAATTGTGTTGTATCTTGTTTTTATCATGTATATTGTAAAGGATTTGCTATGCCAAAAATGGCTGGACACATTTACCACTGCATCCTGCCACTGCTTTAGCTTTCTGACCATCTTCTCACTCCTATTGGTTCTTCCTGCAGCTTTCTGGCAGACACTCTAGTTCATTACCTGCTACCATAGCACTGCTGCTGCTTCAAGTGCTCTAAAATGTGTAAGAAAGGAAGGAAAATAAAAAGGTTGAAGTTTGGATGAGGCAGAGTCACCCTGCAGTGTGTCACTCTGTGCCTTACCTGCAGACTGCCTGGACCTAGAGCCAGAGTTTTCTCTCTCTGTTATTAGCTAAGCTTTGCTGTCCACAAAAGGCTGGCAGGGAGGAGTGTGAAACTCCAGCAGCTGTACAGTGAGGGGAACAGCTTGTACTTTGGATGTGCAGTGGAGAGATAGAGAATTGTCTAAGGCAAAGGGAGGGGTTTGGACCAGAGCACTGCAGAACTTGGAGAGAGAAGAGCTGAAGTGATGGAAGAGAACAACAAAGAGGATGCACAGTGTGATCAGATGCAAAAGGAGAATAAGGGGCAAAAAAAGATAGCTGTGACAAATGGGGTCAAAAGGGCACAGAAACTAAGAAGTGGAGAGGGAACATTTCTGTGCCACAGATTTTGGTGAGATTTTAAAAAGTCCACATCAGTTTAAGGCATTAGCAGGAAGAACCTCAAAAGCCACTAGTTTATATCATTTCAAGGGCAAGCAGCTCCAGACTGACTTTTTTTCCTTTACTGAAACATCACCTTGAAAGCTTGAATAGGTAAAGAGGTAACTCACAGTGCAGGGCAGATGATGCTTGGTCACAGGCATTTCCAGGCTGTTAGAGTGCCTGCAGTGCTGTGCTTAGGGCAGGTTCTCTCCTGGGCTACACAACCCTGCACAGTTCATGCTTCTGTGCACAGAATCCTGTGTGAGCAGCAGTGACCAGTGCAGGTGCAGAGTGGATCTTCAGCGTGGCTCAGGAAGAATCATTTTGCTGCAACTGCCCCATCAGATGCTCTGTGCATATCCAGGACATGGGAGAAGTCAGCCACTCGAAGATGACAGCCCTATTTTAGGACTGAGGTGCTGATGAAATGTTCTTTGAACTCTTTGAGGTTTCTTTGGTTTCTTTCTTTTTCTCTTTTTTTTCCCTTGTGGGTTTTTGCTTTCTTAGGAAGAACAAAAATGTAACTACCCAACCAGATCTAGTCTGTGCAGGCCATGGACCCTTTGGATCTGTTTTACATTCAGTCACTATTCAGAAGAATCTTCCTGCAGCTTCCCAAGGAGCACTGACAACATCACATTTGGGTGAGGAGAGGCTGAGCCTCTCCTGGGGAGCTCAGTGATTGCAACTGACCCAGGAACACTGGAGGATTCCTGGACACAAGTGGAAAGTTTGCTTTGCCTTTTCCATAGAGCTTTGGAGCTGTTGTCCAGAGGTGAAATAGATCTGAATGCTGAAATTCTTCTGAACTTCTACTTTACTCATCTGGACATAGGTAATAGAATTATTCTTTGTTAGGATTAGTTAATGTTATGCTTTCTGTAATAATAGCATGTGCAAATTCCTGCTGAGTCTCAGACCTCTGCTGCCAAGAGCCATGTCCAGGGTGGAAGAGATTCCAGACTAAAGCTGGTCAAAAAAACCCCTCTGCCACATTTTCCACACAAACCTCTCAAGTTTATAGTTTCTTTAGCAAAGAGGTAAAATCTGCTGCTATTTAAAAACAAGTCTATTTTTAATTCTGTAAATAAAACCAAATAGAAATAAACCACACTGGTAGCTCCTTCCCACAGCACCTCAACATCTAGGTGGTTGTCTCTGCTTGTTCTCCCCTGAAAAAGTTTGTACCCAGGAGGAAATTGTCTTTGTGCAAACTTACTTAGCTCAGATAACTTTGAGGGGTGGGAGGTCTGTTGGAAGCTAAGTAAAAGGTGACAGGAAAGTAGTACTGAAGGTGGTGAGAATAAAATGCAGGTGAATGCAAGGGTGAGCCTTGTGAGGTAAACATGCAGCTCTTCCAGTTTTGTATGTGGGGAAGCAGCAGCTGCTGTGGAGAAACCTGCAGCACTTCAGCTTGGCAGGGTTACTTGGGATGGACATTAGTGGAGACAACACTAATTAAGGGATGATTTTAGGAGGTGGGATGGTCACTGTCCTTCAGGGAGCTGGCCTGTGGATTTATACCCTGAAATGGCTGAGAAACCTAACCCTGGCAGGATGGAGGGTGCCTGTGCACTGGTCACTGCGGGTGCCTTTCACCCTCAGCTGTACTGAAGTTGTGTTGAGAAGGCCAGGAGATGGTTAGCAAAAGCCTGGCTTGATAAGAAGTTGCCTAAATTAAGCTAATGATGGGTTCTCCTGGGTAATGCAGGGGAGACAAAGTTCAAAGCCTGGTATTTCTGTGCACCAAGTCCAAATACCTGTCAAGTCTCTTTGATGAAGTGTCTTTGTCAGAACGATTAAACGGAGGTTAAAGAGGCCAGACCTTTTCTCAACATGTTTGACTTGCTCTTTCTTTCCTCTCTTCAAGGTGTCTTCATGTTACATTTATTTGCTTCATGAATTCTTTATTACACTAATCAGTCCTGATGTACAAACTCATTAGAAAATGAGCTGGAAATGTAAGATCTGTCAAATTTCAGAGACTTCTGACATTGTTAGACTCAAGGGCCTTTTTTGCACAGAAAGGAGAGAAAGGAAAGAAGCTAATGAGGAAATGTCAGATAATGTAGAAATCAACCCATTTGGGGATGAAGTTTTGCAAAGTTCAGAGAGAAAAGTTGTAGCCTTGCCAGGGTAAACTTTTTTCTTTTTTTTAAATATAAATTTTTGGCACAGAGGACTTTGTTCTTACTGGTGTTACTGAACATCTCTGGTTTGCTTTTGTAACCACCATCTTCCATCAGTTTACCATGTTCCCTTCTTAATGATGACACAGAAACGAAGGGGAATAATTATTCAAATGAGATTTCCTAATTATAAGAATTACCAATTTGCACTCAGGGTCTTGTGCCAGTCTCAGCTGAAGTCACTGCCCCAACATGCAAGGTGCTGTATGGGTGCCCAGTGACATAACTTCTGCTGTAACATAGGCTTTGCTCTGCTTCAAAAAGAGCTTGCATCTGTAAGATCTGCCACGTCAGGCAGGCAGAGATCCATCACCAGCCTAACCTAAGAAGAAAAAGGTGAAAAAAAAGGAACAGCAGTGAAGAGAGAAGTGACCTGCCTGTGATCCTCCCTTGGCCTGTGGCTCAAGATAAGGCAAGAGTCTCAGTTAGTGCCCTGTTCACTAAACCACACCTTCTCCCTCTGTCCTCTCACTCTTGGGATAAGGGCAGTTGTTCCTCTGAACAGCATGAAGTGAGGAAAAATGGATGATTATCCACACAGGGAACAGTCTGATACTAGTGAGTAACCCTGCCAGCCTTTATTTGGCTGTGGTTGCATATGCACTGGCAGATCAAAATGTAAGTGATGTCTCATTGAAAAGCTGAGGATGTTGGAAAGGTTGTTAGCTGTGCCCTGTGCTCTCCAAGGAGTGGGTGTTACTCCATTCACCCAGACAGCACAGTGCAGCAAGCAGGAGAGCCATTAGAGATAGCTGTCAAATCCTTTTCTTCCTTGTTATTTGGAAGCTGGAAATGTCTGTTTCCATCATCTGCCTTATGAGTAGCAGCCTGGCAGGAGTGCTCCTGTGCTGGCCAGTGACACTGGGACGCACCTGGAAACAGAACGGTATGCAAGACCTACTCAGGCAGAGAATGGAGCCTATCATCTGACAAGGTGGTCTGGGGTGCAGGACACCTGGGATCTGTTCTTGGTCTTGTTCTGAACTCCCTGTGTGACCTTGGGCAGGTCTCTTCATCTTTCTTTCTGGACACAGGCCGTGTTACGTGGTACTTGCCACGTACATGCAGTGCTGTCCCAATTATAGCTGGTGTCATGAACAGCAGTCACAGTACAAGCATCAGAAATAGATTGGCCTTGCTTTGAGATTATTTCCTTTTTTCCCTGAGGTGCCTATAAAAGTATTCCCCTTGGATTCCACCTGGGACCTTGAAAGGTGCAGAGATGCAGGACAAGCACTGGCTCTTGTGGATGCTGAGTGACTCTCACTTTGCAGAGCAGCATGAGGGACATGGGTTAGAGGTGAACTTAGCAGTGCTGTGTCAATGGTTGGACCTGATCTTAAAGGTCTCTTCCAACCAAAGCAATTCTATGATTCTGTAGCACAGAGCATGGATGGAGTGAAGGTGGCAACTCCTGTACTCTGTCACCACTTGTCCTGTCATTGCACTCCCCAGATCAGCAGGTTACCAACATGTGGACAACTGCTCTTCCAAAAACAAAAGGAGATACTTCTAACTGTGGTTTCAGACAGAGGGAAACAGAGGTATTAGACATCTCCTTGGCAGCATCATGCTGTCAGAGTGAGTGAGAGAGGCTCAGTTTACTGCCTACAGCCGTGGCATCACCACCAGAGAATGTCTTTAGCCCTTGAATTAAGTTCTATTACCTCATGGTTTAGAGCAACCCATTTGTTCATGTAGAGCAGGGGAGAGCTGTAAGCCAAAAGAAACCTTTCTCCAAGGTGTGTTCCTTCCATCTTTCATTGGTAAAGAGCCAAGTGGCAACTTGCACCTACTGCTTCTTAGGCTGTGTGAAGCTGAGGGTCCCAGCTATAGGTCCCCAGTTGCTCACCCCCTTTGTGTGCTCCTTAAGGACATGCAGTGTCCTTCTTCAGGGTCTTGCTTCTCAGAGGTGCTGAGTTGAGCATCCTGCCCTCCCACCTCTGACCGCAGTGTAAGTGAGCAGGAGCTGTGGTTGCTCAGCACCTCATAAAAACCAAGCCCCTGTGGGTTTTGGGGGGATAAAGGAGAGAGAAACTGGGCTCCATCATTAAGATAAGTTTGCTGGCAAATTGTTAGTAGCAGTGAAAGCAAAACCTGAGGCATTTACATGCCCATTAGCAGGGGATTTCAGACCTGGACTCTGGCCTGCTTTGAAATCATTGGTCTCCAGGGTGCCATTGGTCTCCACCTCACCATATCCTGCAAATGCAATGTTGAGGGACAGCTGCTGTTTGTGTCCACCTTTTTGATGGCACTTTAAGCACCTCCATCCCAGACTTGGCTGGGGTTTGTGGCCATGGCTGCTCCTGCCAAACCCTGAGCAGTGCTGGGGAGGTGCATCTGGAGTACAGGGCAAAGGTGGACGTGCAAAACCCCTCCAAGGCAGAACTACTGCAGCACGAGTGGCAGAATGATGATTCATGGCAAGGGGAGCTTCTGAGATCAGATTAGATAGGGCAGTGAAAGGGAAGGGGCTGTGTTCTGCTTTGCAGATCTAACTCCATCAGAAAGGTGTCAAAGAACTGGTACTTCCTTCTTAGTTCTTCCTCCTCTTTCCTTCCCCTTTCTGCCTCTGGCTGTTGTCTTGCCTTTTTACGCAGACAAAAGCCACATCTCAAATTCCTCCTCTTTGAAGCCGATGGCTGGTCAGGTAAAGCAATTTCATTAGTTCCTTAGGAAAGGGCCTTGGGTATTTTCTTTACCCAGGGGATGTGGCTCTGACTTCTGAGGAGCAGTCTAGGTTTCTCTACAGCATCAGACCCACACATACAAGATTTCCAGGGCAGTAAAACGTGCCAAGCACTGGATCAGGCTGGCTGCTAGCAGACTTTGGGTATGTGTTTCTATTTACTTTACTGATCACTTTGTTTTAAAAGTCCTTTTATTCAGAAAAGAAAGAAAATTAAGAAGAAGTGGGTTTTTTGCATGTGAGTCTGCTTAAAATCAACCTAAACTTTTCCCTGAATGGATCACATCCCTCTGGTGTTTTTAGCTGCATCTTTCAGATTTTTGGGGTTTCCTTTCACTTCCAGTGTTCTGATCATTAGTGGCTTATTTGGCTTTGAGTGTATCTGCTTGGTGGCCTTTAGTACCCTACTGCTCCAGCTTTCTCTCCTGCCAAATCAAAACCACTTCACTGCAGGTATGAAATCTAAATGCACTTCTAATTTGTTGTTGTTGGCTTTGTGGTTTTACAGCCTCTGGCAATCCTTCCTTTTGTCTCTAGCCTCAGTTAGAATTTCCACCTGTAACAACTCATTTTTGGCTTTTGGATCTGATCTGCTGAGTTTGGCTATTGTGCTTCTCCAGATGGAGCCTCAGCCAGCATTTCACTTCAGTCATCCTTTCCCAAGCGATCGCTGCTGCCCACGGAATAGTTTCCAGATCATTCAGCAGTTTTCTGCTGATCTACAATGGTCACATTTTGCTCTAGGGCAAGGATGGCTGCAGACACAGGGAAGAAAGGAATATGCAAAATATCATGAAATAATTGATGTTTATTTCTCTCACCAGAACTCAAGACGTCTTTCTTTTTCTTACGTTACAAAAAAACCCCTTCAAAATCAAACTCTGTGAACAATTCTCCTCTAGAAAACCTCTTGTAAAGAGCTGCAGAAATGGCAGAACTGTGTGAGGCCTGGAGATTTCTTCTGGGGTCTGGTTAGCTCTTAGTGACCTACAGTTAGAAATGGTCTGGCTTGCCATTAATCATTCCTTCTGACACGGTTGCTCTTCACTGGTGTTTGTTTCTTGCCTGTCTTATCTGCCCTTCCCTCATCTACCTTGTGCTGGGATCACCAGTGGTGGCAGGGTGATGAGATGCTGCACAATCTTTTCCTTTGCATCTGCACCAGCTGATTATTTCTGTAAACAAACCAGCAGTTCACTATTAAACCAATTATGTTTGTATATTACAAATTTTTGATAAGTTCTGGGGTTTTTTTTCTCTTCCTTGTCACTGAAAGATGCCCAAGATACTAATTTTAACTCATTCCTTCTCCCCTGGAAACTTAAACCATTGACTTCCACACTCTAACATCCCTGGGTTGCCTTTCTTGTTCAGACCTGAGGCTGAAAGGGCCAGGGAGGTTTTGCTCCTCGAGATGTCTCTTTCAGTAAGTTCAAATTAATGAAGCCCTGTATGGGGAAGTTTATATTTCCACCAAGTGTGTGTTGATAAAGGGGAGACTTTGATCCCTTGGCCTGTCAGTTGTGCCTCATTGTGCAGGGTCAGGACAAAAGTCTAAGTGTATTTCCCTTAGCAGATGGAGTGTGCCACCTCTAAAGCTTTGCATCTGTGTAGCAGGCAGGAGGGAGCTGGCATGACCAGGTCTTGAGAGGGGAAAACCCTCTGTGTAAGAGCTGATTCAGAAGAGCTAATGTTAACCAGGTTAATGTCAAATATCCAACAGCTGATGGTGGGAAATGACCTCTCCCTTTAGAGAGACTGTAGGTATTCAGAAGTGCTCACACCTGTGTGGTTACCCAGACGGCTTTATAAGGAGAGCACCTGGGGCTAGTTCTGGTCCTGGGAGGAGTTGTGTTACTGCACTGCCTGCAGCTCCTAGTGGCAGGCTTTGTAAGTGGTTGGGTTTGGTTTTGTTTTGTTTTTAATATGTGTATATTTAAGTGAATTATTTGAAGAAGAGGAGTAATTTTGTAAAGAGTTAGTGCTGCTGCCACTGAAATGCAGCAATTTGCAAGCAAAGAAGCTTCCTGGATAGATGTACTTTGGTGCTAGCCTGACCTGGGGCTTGGGAAGTTAAGGATGCCTGAAACAAAACCTATTACAAAAACAAGGTGAGTTTCTATGTGTAATAGCTATGGTGTCACTTGATGGCTTTGGGCAAAGACTGGTGAAGGGCAAAGGGTTTCTACTTCCTGTTGAAGTACTTTGTGCTGCTGAACTCCAAGGCAGCAAACAAACTGCTAAATTGCTAATCTTACATGTAACCTGTAATGCAAGCAGGAGCTGCTGAGATTGTGTTTAATCCTATTTCACACCTTCTTGTTTGCTTGTGGGGTAGGTGTGTGAGGTTTGGAATGATCTGTTCCTTTCTGGGCTAGCTTTGTTGGGTACAAGACTTGGATTCAGGAAGGCAAAACTTTTGGCTCTGCCACTGCCCTGCAGGAGAGCCTTTGCATGGTCACTTATTCTCTTGCACCCCTAACAAGCAACACGAGGATTTGTTAGTTCTTTGGGGAAAGGACTCATTCTTGCTAACAAGTGGGACCATGTCCAGTGTCAGCTCAAGGCCTCTGGGGATTACTGCAGCACAAATAATAACCTTAGATGAGTCAAGGCAGTGTCAGCTTGGTTGAACAGTGTGTGTTAGCTTGCTTGTGGGCAGTGCTTGACCAGAAATCGAAACCAAAAACACCTGCAAGCAGTTCAAAGTGTTTTTTTTTCCTCCCTTGAGGTTGTGTATCTTGTCTGGGTCACCTGGGTAGTTGCCTTGCTCTTGACTTTGTAGCTCTGGAACTGCTCTGTGTAAGTGTGCTAATAATAAACTGGAGCCCAAATAGCAATGTGGTGTCACACAGTGTCAAGTGAGGCCCACAGATTCATCTCAGGAGCTGCAGAGGGTGTGCAGAGCCTGGGGAGAGGAGACCTCTGTAAAGTGGGAGCAATTGCTGGAGAAGTGGCTCTGATGTGTTCCCGATCTCCTCTCAGCAGCTTCTCACAAAGCAGCCAACCTGAAACAGCTGAAAGCAGCCATTAGAAATGATTCTTTGAAAGTCAAGAGGGTGAAGGGACACTGGTCACTGCAGAGGAGTGTTGCTTCCTCCCTTAAAGGAGCACCTTAGCTCCAGAGGGCTCCTATGAAGCAGCAGACAGCTGGTGTCTGCCTGTCCCATTATCACAAGATGTTTTGACACATAGAAGAGGAAAGCCTTATGAGTTGCCCAGCTGAGGGGCAGCAGCCAGAAACACTTGCCTTGCTGGACTGTGCCACATTGCCAGCTTGGCCCAAGGCTTGTAGGATGCCACTTGTCACTGTTCAGCAACCTTGGCCTCCTGGGTTCAGCTGGAGTTCAACCCTGGCACTTGGTAATCTTCACTCAGGCTCTCTGGAGGGTAAACGTGGTCAAGGGAGCACCAAGAGGTGTCTAATGTGATGCTGAACAAGCCCTGGTGATGATCAGCAGCCTCTCTGCAGCCTGCAGTGCTGTGAAATGTCTGACTTCTGTTTGGGGGTGTTGCCATGTCTCAGTCTTTGGGGTGCTTCAGAGATTTGGCCCTCTGGGGCTGAGGTTACCCCTGGTGAAGAAGCTGTGCCCTAAGAGCCTGGCACGATTGCTTCTGCTGCCAGAGGTTCTCTTCACCCCTGGCCCTGCTGTGCAGGGACCTTGCTGCTAGCTGTGTAAATGCTTGCTTGCTTCCTCTGTAAATGCAGGAGAGGGAAAGTGCAGCTTCCAGGAAGGATGTAAAAGCTCTTGCTTTTGATTCCAGAACCTGCTGCAAAGGTATCCCTAAAGGAAAAGGAGGCTCTCTGCAGGGTAAAGGGGCTCTTGTCACCTTTGCTAGCTGCAGACACATCCCCTCCCAGCAGTGGGAGAAGTAGTGATGGGCATGGCTGGTGCTGCTCTGGATGTGGGGACGGCAGTGGTCAGAGGGGGTTGCAAACATCATTTGATTTTTATGGTATGTTTCTTCTGCATGCAGATCTCTTTTACCCTTCCGCTGCTGCCACAAGTCCCTCATAGTTTTGAGGAAGCCTGTACAGAATAATTTTCCTTCCACTTTCCCCACTTCCTCTAAATGCTGAGCCAGACAAAGGTGCTGTAAAAATTATAAGCCGCAGTTTGATCTCTCCAAGTTAAATGGAGTGACTCTGGGCTCACAATGCTTAAGACAACATGGGAGTTGGGCCTTGACATTTGTTTTTCTGTGGGGTCCCTATACAGTCTTTTAATCTTATTTTTTGTTCCTCTCCTGTTCTTTCCTCCCTCCCCTCCCTCCTCCCTGCATTCACCATTTGAAACAGAACAGAAAAACACTGTTTGAAGTAGCTGAGAAGGAAAGATGCAGAAAGTATTCCAGGATGCCTGTGTAGACCCAATTACTGGTTTTTTTTCCTGGAGTTGCTGGTGGGCCCTGATGCTTTGTAGGGGAAGAGAAAGGGCCATGGCTTGCCCAGCTCTAGGCAGCATTTGTCACTGGCTGGAAGACCCTGTCTCATCCATGCCTAATTTACATGGTGTGATGTGGAAGACAGAGCCTTTATCTTTTAAAAGAGAGGTGCAGCAAAAGCAAAGTCTTTCTGTGTTTAGAGCATGCTAGGGTGTGGATGTAGGCATCTCCCTCTCGGCCCAGGATGTTAAAGGCACGTTTCAGCTCAGTATAAAGGTGTTGAAAAGGTTCCCAGGAGCTGCAGTGAGCCCTCAAAGGAGCCTTGAATGAATTCACAGGAATCAAAGACAAAAGGACGAGGGCAGAGTGCAGCCAGGGAGTCTCTGGTACGAGGCAGTGGACTAGAGGAGCTGTTCAGACACCTCTTGATGGCTTTTGCTTCCTAGACATTCTATTCCACAAACTCATCCTGAAGGCTCACAGAGAAGTGTTCACAGAAACAGGTGGTGGGCTGGTGGCCTCCAGTGCCCCCCCAGTGCAGTCTGATTGTGGGCAAATTTAAAAAACCCCAAACCCAGCCAAAAATAAACGCCAACCATTAAACTATCCTATAAAACCTTTTCTTTTCAGCCCATTTACATTTAAAGGCCACTCAAAAAAAACCCCAACCCATTCACTCAGCTGATCTCGTTAAAGAGACTGGAGAACTTCAGTGACTCCTCAGGGACTTGAACTTGTGGTTGAAGGAACTGAGAAGTCCTAAATATGATGTTAATGAAATCTTAAACTACACATTCCAATGGCCCCATATTAGTGTGGGTTGAGGCTTAAAGGCTCTTCATCATTGTCCTTGTTAATTTTCTTAGTGCAGAAGTAAAAACAAAGCAGTAAGAGAAAAAGCTACCATGAAAGTTCATTTAATAGTAGTGAAAGTTGTCCTCGTAATTAAGGTGCAAGGTTCATTTACTTGTGTTGCTCTGACTGTTCATCTGCTGCCTGAACAATCTCCTGAACTTCAGGGTTTTTCTGACTGAAGCTTGGAAATTCAGAGATTCAAAAGGTGGGGAAAAAAGGAGGCAAATTAATTGTGATAACTGAGGCAATGTTGAGCCTCACAGACAAGGCTGAGGGTTGCTGCTTGCCAGAGCCTGCAAGATCACCCCTCAGAACAGGCAGGTACCCCACACCTGTCCTTGGGTTTCCATGGTTTTCTAGCCAAAAAAATGATTCCAACTGGAGAGAATATGGTATGGAATATTGCTACTTGTTGGCAATAGCTCCCCAGAAGTGACCACCCCTGCAAACCCAGTGGGGGAATGGGGGAGTGGTTGCACCAAGCAGCAATGTCTTGCGATTCCCCCACCCCTTCTGTTCTCCTCTCTTAGAGCAATAAACAGCAAGGCACTCTTTAGTTTCAGGTTAATTAAAAGAGTAGCCACCCTTCTCCCAGTGGACTGAGTGCTCTCTTCTCAGGGGCAGAATTTGGGCCATCCTTTGGGCACCCTCAAACATGTGCCTGTTTCTCATGGGCAGGTCACTCTGCTGGTGGCCTTGCCTCAGCTGTGTCTATTGGATTACATACTCCTGGCTCAGGGCAGGGAGGAACATATGCTTCTGTTTTTTTGGCTCAGCTGCTCTCAAACATTCACAGCAACAAAAGAGAACACTGCAACATTTATTGGTTGGTTTGTTTTTTGATTTTTGTTCCCCCCCCCCCCCCAACTGATTGAGTCATCCAAATATGCAGTTGTAGGATCAGAGAATGTGAGATGTGTGATAGCTGAAACAAAGCATCTTTGAGGCAGATCCCCCCTGGCTGTGCCTGGCAGGAGACATCGATGCCAGCTGACACTTCAGAGCTCACATTGTTTGGGCCATGTAGGTGCACTACCTGGTGCTGTTGTGCTGTGGTCATAGCTGATGGCAGCAGGTCCTACAGCCAAGGTGATGTGATCTGGTCTGGTGAGACTGTGCCCATCAGCTAGGCAGGAGCAGGAAACCTAGAACAGAGCCTTCTGCCTTTATTTAACTTCTTTTCCTCTGTTGTGGCAGGATAGCCCTAGTGGGCAGGTCTCAAGAGTGAAGGGAATATTCCTCCCTCAGAAGTAAACTTGCCAGTTCTTTTTACAGCCCTCTGAGTGCAGTGGTTCTGTCCCACTGGCTGCTTTGTTTAGTGGTTCATGTAGTAGACACCAAATTAGGTATTTATTAAGCACTTCATGGGCCTCCCCAGGTCCTGTTGGTCTGATCCAGTGCCCTCGGAAAAAGATGAAAGACTGAAGGTTTCCTTCCCTTACAGCCCCTGAGAGGAACATTTTGGTCCCACCTCCCTGCTCAGTGTCAGATGGGCAGCTGTCATATTCTGTGGGGACTGAGAATCAGTGATGGAAAGTGCATAAAAAAATCTCACTCTTATAATAAACTAAGCTCTTAAACTGTCAGTAGAAATCCAACAAAATGAAAAATTGCATTAGTTTAGCAGGAACTTTATGTAACAAGATCTTGCAATGCCTTGATAGTGACCCCTTGGACAGAACTGGCACTGAGTCACTGTCATAAACATACACTCAGAATAGTGTGATGCTGTTTGAGGCTAAATCTCTGTTTCTGCTCATTATCAAAATCGAAGCATCAGTGTCCAGAAAATCATCTTTTAGCAAGAAGGACATAAACTTTTTTTTTGCCACAGACTGATTTGTAAATTAGAGTAACTTCACACTTGGGATGAGAAAATGTACTGGTGGTGAATGATGTCATGCTGGTTGTAATGGTGAGATAGTCTTCACCAACGTGGTGACATAATCCATCACACTGTGCAGTGCAGGTATGGTGAGAAATGCCTCTGTTGTAAGGTGTTCATAGTCCCTGCTCTGTTCTGGTGGTGTTTGTGATGTGCCAGCTCTGAGTGGTTGTCCTCTGCTATGTTATCAGATTTTTTGCCAGGAAAATGCAGAACTTGAGCTTCTTGCTCTAAGCCCTGAGCACAGTGGCTGGCATCAGAGCAGGCTGCAGAGGGTGCTTCACTTTCTTCCTCTTGAGAGAAGCACTTGAGCTTTAGTTTAGGCAGCACCTATAGAAGGACCAGTGGATCTCAGCCTGTGGCAAGTGCTTTCCTAAACACAGACCTTAATGAACTAAACGAGGAGCTTCTGTTGCAACAAATCACCAGTGCCCTGCCCACCGCCCTCGCAGAGGTGACAATGCCAGTGTCCATCTGCTTTGTCACCAGCCCTGCCTACTGCAGATACACTGGCATCTGTCTGGACCCAGCCTGCAGCCTCGCAGCATTTCTCTGAGATGAGTTAAACTTCCCCCCCACTCCCCCCTTCCTTTTCTCTTCTTCCCACCTCCCTCCCTCCCTCCCTGGTCCTTGACAGAGGCGCAAACACTCTTAAATGAGAGATAGTGGCTTCCATCCAATGGAGCCCTGGTTAATCACCGACCATCGTGGGAAAAGCACAAGATGAGGGCCGAGAAGCAGCTCATTGTCTGGGCAAGATTAAAGCCCCAAAAGCCGTATTGTCTACCGAGGGGATAAATCTTCCTGCTGTCACTCAAGCACTGAATTAAATTCCCCTTCATTTCTAAAGGGGCTTATCTGTACTGAATAGGCTGTTGCGCCACAAGCGTAAGGGAACGTATTAAGTGAGCTCCTGTCTTGGGCACCTTCACAAATAGAGGAAAAAACAGGAGCAAATCGGGAAGGGGTGGGAGGGGGAGGAAGAGCAGAAGTGCTTTGGGCTGGGGAAAAGAGGAGGAGGAGGGATGCTAATTGTTGTCGCAGGTCGTTATTGCTGAAGGAGGTAAATGACATGGCTGTTCTGCATCCTCACCACCCAGAGCAAGGCCAGGTGGAGTGTCAGGAACAAGGGTGGCTTGGGCAAAGGGATGTGCTGCTGGAGTCCTGGGAGTCCCAGACTGATGCTGTGATCCTCTCGTGAGATCTCTAGGGGAGGAAGCAGCCTGTTGGTGATGCTGAGGTGCAGGCTAGGTGTGCTGCCAGGGACACTCTGCCACCCAGGTTGTCCTGGGAAGGAGGGATGGCTGCGGTGGACCCGAGGCCAATTCTTCTGCACAGGTTTTGTCATGCATTTGCTCAGCTGCTGGAGCTGGTTTACCCTCGGGAGCCAAGGGGCTGGGCTATGATGGGAGCTGGAGAAAGGGGGAACGTTTTATGCAGAGGCAATATCTCAAGGAGCCCACAGGATTCTTCCTTAAATGCTTCCTCTGGTCTTTGGCAAAGACCCAGCACTGTGAGGACACAGGACACACACAGTCACTGCATATATCACCGTAATCCTCTCCTCCTCACGTGTTCACCCTTACAGCATTCCCCACAACATCCCAGCCTGCTCTGCCAGCCCACCTGTGGATGCCTCAGTGGCAGTGAAGTCCTCCCATTAGTTTTGGTGCTTTTGAAATGCAGCAAACAGGGAGATGCATCTTTGGTTGATGGGCCATGGGTTAGATGGTGAGCTTGGTGCGTTCAACAGAAAGGCTTTGCATGGGGGGCTGTGGGGTCCTCAGGCTGAGGGTTCAGTCCAGCTTCCTTTGCACTCCAGGTGAACTGTCATTCTTCTTCAGGGTGCTTATAGCACAAAGAAGGGCACAAGGAATCTTGTAGACAGAATTCAGGTGTTTTGCACATTGGCTGCTATGCTTCAGTGCCAAATCATACCCATCAGGGCAAACCAGCCTTTAATATTAGCCCATTGAGGGTCAGCTTTTGTAGCTCTGTGTAGGTGGGACTCAACTCTAGCTCGTTGCTGATAGTATTGGGTTTTTTTGGTCTGATTGGAATTTGTGTTTATTAAATATTCCTTTGCCTTTGATTTGGATGCTTGGTGTTGTGCTTGTCTGCAGCCTTTTTTGGTAGCCTGGTCTGTTTCTACCTCTGCAGGAGGAAGTGTAGATGGAAAGTGATCTCAGTTGTAACTAAAGGCTAGTTTGTAACTGTTCATGGATCAAAACTAAGCCACTGACTGCATAAACAGTGCAGACGTCAGAGGACAGCAACATCTGTATATTTTTATTTACCACCTAAAAGTTTAAGTCTATAAAGCATACTCACTGTGCAATCAGGGCTTTTCAGTGTAAGAAGAGATGATTATACTTCAGGCAGGTGTTAGTGTGCTGGATTAGAAACAATCTGTGTTCACATTTGGCGTGATTTGGTAAGTGCTAAACAGGATTTTCTGCATCCTAAGTGGAGTTCCCCCTTGTTGATAGGGTTTAATGCTCTTCTGTACAAATCTTACTGTGCAAACACCTCCAGTCTCTCCTCTGAGCAACCCAAACCATTGCTGAAACAAGTGGGTTTACACCTGTTTACCAGATTAATTGAATTAGCCAAAAACAGACTGAAAGAGCTGCCTTGAGAACTGTGGTTCACAAAGAACACTTTCCTGTTTCTTGTTGAATCTAGTAATCTAGTGGAAGCTGGATTGCAATATTATTCCTCTTAGCTTTCTGGCTTTTTTATATATGCTAATTTGGGGAAATAATGATCAGAATGATGTTTTTGAGGGTTTTTTGTATTTGGAATAATACAGAGAAAATGTTTCTACTCTTTTCAACTTTCATATGAAAAAGCTGATTGAGTCCTTTGCCATTTCAGGAAATGCAGTTTATCTGCTAAAATCCTCTCAGTTCTCCACTTTGCTCAAGGAGAGCCTAGAGCTGATCTCTCACCAAACTTCTGCTGTTTCCTGAAGCCTGCACTGATACAGGTGTGCTACTTAGGGATGTGGTTTAGTGCCACGGTGATGATAGGTTGACAGCTGGACTTGATGATCTTTGAGGTCTTTTCCAACTTCAGTGATTGTGGTGCTAAAAGGGTTGTGATCAGGTTGCTGGAGCTGTGATCTGTGCTGCGGTGTCATCTTTGTACCTGTCACACACTTGTGCAATGCTGACTGAGGCAAAGGTGATGTTGGGGCAAACCTGCTGCATCCATCCAGCACCTGTATGGAGGCCACTGGTTAGTGCTGCACCTTGCCATGGCCAGCAGAGGTTTGTTCTCTGTGAATTGCCCCTACTTCAAGCAGTCTCCGTTGGGTTTGAGTATAGTTGGGGGTTTTTTAAGCCTCAGATTGTTAATTATTTGAAACAAAAAGGATTTTGTCAACAGAAACACTTTATTTTGGTAGCCTTAAATGTTTATTTCAATTTCACCCTTACTTTTATGGCTCTCTTCTTTACAAATCCAAGCTCTAGCTTTTAGCAGCCAGCATTTTGCAACAAAAAAAGGAGCTGTACAGTAAATGTCAGATTGTCTTTACACCCTGATCCTCCTTTATCTTTTTAATTTCTCTTCAAAAAGACACCAGGCAAATTCCTGATTTAATAAATCCCCATTTTCTAATAAATGCAGTTATTTAGAGTTACACTGGATGGGACAATTGGAAACCCATGGAATATACATTGATTTGGTTAGAAATCAGCTGGTATTTTCCTATTGAACTGAGATCACAAACTGCTCCAGGCATTTTTCTTCTTTATATGCTACAGTCTTTTGGAAGAGGCACAAGATTTTAAGCAAAGCACCTTCAGACTCCTACATAATGCTACTTTTAGAGTAATTTGTATTTAAAAAAAAATAAAATAATAATAATAACAAGCAAACAAACTTGTTAGCCCATAGGATGCTTCTGCCCTGTGGCTTAATGGCACAGGTCTTTATACATCCAAATCCAGCAGCTTTTCAATAACAAAGGATGAAATTCATGAAACAAATTGCTCCTCTCTTCATAAGTCACACACTCATGTGCCAGGGTAAAGATGTGTTGATAACATTAGAATAGTTTGGTCGCCAATGAATTGTAAATTCCCACCGAGACTTGGGCCCCGCCAGCGAGCTGCTAACAGCATGAGACTGGACACAGAATGCATTCAGATTGTGGCATTCACTGCCTCGGGTTTTAGAGTATTTTTTTTTAGGATAAGAGCTAAGGAACACCACTGGGAGATTGGGGTAGGCAGCCTCGGGGAGGGGGGGAAGAGAGCAAAATATGCAGAGGCGATTTAATGAACATCCAGAGCTCGTTACAGCAGTGCTGGGGTGAAAGTGAGCTCTGCTGAGCGTCACCTGGGGGGCAGGGGAACAAAGGATTCATCTCCATCAGTTTCCTTCCTGACAAAAGGTAACATGTGGGCACCCTGGAAGCAGAGAGCTGCTCCTCACCCCCTGAACAAATCTCTTAAGCAGGCGCTGCTCGTGGGTGCTGCACTCTGCGATGCTGCACCAAAGCATCTGCTGTGGGAGGACCTCTCACGAAGGCAAGAGAGAAGTTCGGGGCTGAGGCGTCTTGGGGTTCTTCTGATGAGATGAAAGGATGCGGAGGTGGCTGAGAGCTGGGCTGCAGAGCTCCCCGATGCATTCCCCCAGGCAGCTGAGTGCCATCAAATGAGGTTGTCTTCCAGTGGCATTCATATCTGCCCAGGCTTGCTGGGGGGTGTTGTCCACCCACTCCCTGCAGTGTGGCACACCAGCCCTCTGTCTCCCAAGACACAATGAGGGATGGTGGTTAGCTTCTCTCTGGAAGAGCAAACTAACCACTCATGTAAGTGCTGTGGGGTGGAGCTTTCCTAATGCTAGGATGGACTTGTTGCCTGGGATGTTTGTCTGTAGGATTCCACACTGGATGCTTGAGGAACCACCTAGATAAAATAATGAAGAAGCTTGTGGTTCTGCTCTTCAGCTTTTCCCAGTGACTGCTTTAATCACATCTTTGAATTATCCAACACAATTTGAACCCAAACAATCTACAAGTGGGGGGAAAAAAAAAGCAGTACTAGATGGCTCGCCATGACAGTTTGGGTGAATACCTCCCTAACTTCAGCCTCTTTGGATGACAGCATTCATCCTGCCCTCTGCAATTAGAGCCCCGAGCTCTGCAGCAGGATGTTATGACTTCAAACCCAAGGCAGGGCAGAGAGGGACCCAAACGCAGGTCAGGACAGTTTGGGCAGGACCCAAAAGGGTTAACAAACAAACTGCCTGAGTTGCTTTGTTCACTGGCAATCTAATCAGATGTTAACCTACAGTCTATATCCAAGCAATCCTTTCCTTATGATAGTGATTAGAATTACACTCAGAATGAATAGAGCAAGGCAAGATTCCTATGGTAACCTTCCAAATGCATTCCATGGGCAGGCTCTGCCCACTCACAATAATTACATTCTTAACTCGTCTAACAAACGGCATGCTAATTAGCTGCTTAACCAGCCCCAGCTCATTATTGCTAAGGTTGGGCAGGCTTGAGTAAAGTGACCCAGAGAGAACAAGCCCACTTAAAAGAAAAAAAAATAATAGTAATAATAAGACATTTGTCAGATTGGCCATGAAGATGGACCACCTCCTCCCCAAGGACAGGGTCCTCTTTGTGTGAGGGTTGGCCTTTTGGCAGTGTGGGGCAGCTTCCTCTGAGCTCCTCTTCCTGGGCTGCATGTGCTCTAGGTTGGCATCTCTGGGTCTTGATAGCTAGCTAGGAGTGTCATTAGGGATTGTCCCAGCTTGGCTGGATCAGCCTTGTCAATGCCCAGCTTCTTCTGAGGCTCAAACCCAACACCCTGCATGGTTCAACAAAGCAAAGATCTCAGTCTGAACTGAAGCAAATGTCATCTAGATCCACAGAGCAGCCCAAGGCTGTGCTTGCTGGATCATGGGAGTGCTGGTTGGAAGTGATCTCTGGAGGTTATCCTGCTGTTGAAGGATGTTCTTACCTGGTTGAGTGCATTTCTAATGCTAACATGTAGACAGAACATTTTCACAGAGGTTGTTTCATGCTGGGATTTGCACTAACCTGGTCTAATCAAAGTGAGTTTTCTCTGAGGATCTGTTAAAATCAGCTTAAATATTTTATGGACTTTGGTATTTCAGATTAAAGCCTGGCTTGATTTAGTTCGGTTTACCTAAACCCATCTTAGCTAAATTGGACTAGAGAATAAATCATGCCATAACACAAAGGGCTTGTGGTGAAGGAAAATGAACTGCCTACATCCCTGAACCACAGAAAAGGCATGAGGAGCTTGTCCCACTGCTTGTCCTGTGGTTTGAGGAAGCCTGATGGGTTGGACTTTTCAAGGGATAATCTGTTCAGGGTCTATTCCTTGATGCAGTCTCTTGCTTCTGGCACCATACTCCATCCAGCTCCTCTACTCCATAGTTGTGGTGTTTCTTCTTGGAGGAGGAAGCAGTTTCCTATGGTTTGAGATTTCACCTGCTGCCTCCAGATTTAAGCAGGGTAGGGTGGGCTCAGTTACTGAAACATAGACACCACCTTGCATCTTTCTGAGCAGTTCTAGGCTATCCCTAGTCAGAAAGAAGTGAACCTGAACCTCACCTTGTGTTTCATCAGCTGTGTTTGCTTTGTTTGCTTTCGTTGTTTTCTCACAAAACATTTAATTTCCTGCTGCTCCACTGCTCTGAGACCCTTCCGACACGTGGAGAATGAGGAGAAACAGTACTTTCATCACTGCTTTTGGAATGGTGTGTGGTGGGTTTGGTTATTTTAATGTTAACACCTGAGATGGGAAGTCCCAACTGGTTCCCCTCCAGCAACCCTTGCAAAGGCACTTTCCAAACAGGAGAGTGTTTGGGAGGCTCCTGCACTCAGAAGCACTCCACATCCAGTTGTCTTTATTGCCAGTCAGGTTAGCTTACAGTAGCAAGTGTGGTTAAGAAAAGATCACAAAAGTGAGGGGGTTTTAAAACTCTTTTTACAGTTCTTCAGTGTCAATCCACAAAGCTAATCCTAAGGTAAACAAAGAATAACACAATTTATATGCCACTAAAGGCAAGCTTGTGCTGTTGCACAGCTCTGCAATGCTAAGGCTTGCTCTACAGACAATCTGTTGGGGTTTTATGCCCTTACACCAGCTGGAAACACAAGCTCTTACCATGATCTCAAATATTGATTTGGTTAGCATAGATCAAAATATTACCTTAATATATTAAGCAGAATGTTTATTTTGGGGTTTCACACTTCCAACCCTTTTAACACCTTAATGTGCTCTTGCATTTTGTTGCACTCCTAATTATTTCCCCCCCTCCTTTCACCTCTGCAGTTTTTTCTTACATTGTTGAAACCTAACCATGTGAATAATGAAACAAAGCTAAGCACAGTCTCCAGCAGAACTGTTTCCTTCTTGTACATGCTTCCAGAGGACAAAATTCCAGTAAAAAAAAAAGCTGTTTAGCATTTGCATGATGCATTTGCCTGTCACAGGATGGTCTTAAGTTGACTGAAAGGCAATTTTATACCCAAGTGTAGGTACTAGCTTTTAAAAATATGTATTTTTCTTATTAACAGCAGGGACTTCCTTCATCTTTATCTAATGAGGATTATCAGCAGAACAAAATACTTTCTCTCTTCCTCTTCATGAAATGTTGGTGAACTTTGTCAGTAAAACCTGGAGATGTTTTCTGTCACCGTGTGTGGATCTGTTGATTTTTTTTCAGTTGCTAATTCATGGCCTCCCTTGTAGAGCTGAGGCTGGAGAAGAGGTGTCTGTGGCTCTGTAGGCAGGTGTTACAAGCATTTGGATTTGCAGGGCTTCCAGAAGTCAGACATCTTCCAGTAACCCTGTAGGTGCTCAGTGATTTTTACAGTTCCCACCAGCTGTTTGTGAACCGAAACTGCTGGGTGCCCGGCTGGGGCCAGATGAATGGCTAAGGGAGGAATACCTCTTCTGGTTATCTCCCTATTTATGTGTATCATGCTACACAGATCTTTATCTAGGCTGGATGAGAAATGTATAAATACACATGTATACAACAGTGACGACTTCCACAAATGTCTCCTTGGATTCTGTGTTTAACCCTTTGATTTTCATGGTTGAAGACTCTCCTCCTGGCTGGTCTGGAGGTGTATGATGTGATGCTAGGAACTGTTTCCTTGGTTGTTTAGTGGCTTTTGTATAGCTGTGGTTGCTCTTCTGTCCCTCAGAGGTGACACTGATGCCCACACACATCACACAAGGGCTGGTCCAGCTTGTGCCAGAGAACAGCTGCCAGCATGGCAGGTTGGTGTCCCAAGATGATGGTCCCACCATGGGCAGGTCTTTGCTGCAGGCTCCTTGTGAAGGGAGGGTCAGAGGGGAGGTACCAGCTGGAACAGGAAGGGCTTTTCGTTCTTTCCAATGCACAGTGTGAGAACTGCCTGGTGCACCATCTAGAATGAGCAGGAAAATAAACAGCTAAGTGGATGCAGAAGGCTTCATGTCATCTGGCCCCAGATTTTTCAAAAGTGTCAAGTGATTTTTGTATCTAAGAAATCTCCTTTCGCTGCTGACTCCAGCAGTGATGCGTGGCGAGAACCAGCTGAAACTTTTGTACCAAACCCTGCAGAATCTCCTGTTCTGTTGGAGAAATTCTCTCCCTCTCTCCTAAACAAGCCATAATTTGAGTTTCCCAACCCTGTTGGTAGGGAATGTGGAATTATTAGCAAGGACATGCCAAGTTTTTTTTAGAAGTAAACCAGAAAGTGCTGGAAACTTTCCTTGCTGCTCAAAAAATATCAGTGGGGTTTCAGGTTGTTTGGCTGTCGGGTAGCCAGGACCACTGCAGATTTGGGGTGCTTGTCTGAATGGCACCTCCAGAATTATCCCCTCCCACCTCCTACAGCCAGAGCTTGTGGTTCTGGATGAGCTGCTAACCCTGAACTGGAGCATATTCATAAACCACCCCCATTTGTACGAGGCAGTGAAGAGACAAGGAGTATGAAAACACAGCCTCTGAGATCCCTGTGAAAGATCCTCATTCTCCTGCCCCAGATGGCACCAGCTGTACTCCTGGACCAACACTTAAATGACTGCGGCTTGTGCCAAATATGTACTTGAGTGGGTTGTACATGCCCTTTACAAATAGAAGTTGAATGTTAATAGATACTGAATGAAAGCCATTGCCAAACCAAACAGAGCCCCTGGATATATACAGGGCAGGCAGGGAAAGGCTCCATTTCGGCAGCGCCGGCCACAGGCTGCCCGGGGGAAGGCTTTGGAAGCCCGGGGCGGCTGCAGCGCGGTCGTGGCTAATTCCCAGTATGCTAATAGCTGTGTGAAGATGCAAGGAAAGAAGAATGAGGGAAGGTTAAAGACCACGGCGCTGATATCATGTAAATGCAGGGATACGGTCAGCGTCTGGTGTTGTAAACAACATCACATCTGGGAGTACATGGAGTCCTGATCCTTTCAGGTATTCGAGCCTTTGTCTGCTGATATAACGCTTGCCTGTCAGCCCCACGGTCAGAGGCCCAATCTTTTTTTCTTCGCTGCCTGAAAAGGTCCCAGCGCCACATCGGGGCAACATACTGGCTGCCTATTCTCCTTCCCCACGGAACGCAATCACCGGACAACTCTGCTATAATTCACTCCCTGGCCAGCCCTTTGAAAAGGTGGGCTGCCTCGGCGCTGTTAGCCCAGCAAGATAAATCATGTACTCGAAATTAACTTCCATTGAAAGGAAGGGGTGGAAGAAAAGCCGACTGGTCAGGCGGAGCAGGCTAAAGAAAAGATGACTAGAGTTGATAAATGTCATTGCGGATAATTTGGGGGCTGTGATTAAGATCTTATCTAGGTAGGAAGTAAATAAAAAGGACTTAATAAAAGTCCTACCCAGGGATCCATCCTTATGAACTTGGGAAGTTTTAATTTTGTTATTTCTTTTTTTTTTTTAATTCCAAGTGAATATTGAGGAGAGCACCAGGAAGGTCTTCGTTAAAGGGGAAGTTGTTTTCAGGGTGATGCCTAAAGAGCTTTGAAAAGTGCCTGGGTGAAACTGTACCTCTTCACACCCCCCTTCCCAGCCCTTTTTCTTCTCCAGAAGAGAAGAAAGCATCTTTGTCTAAAAATTCCTTTAAAAAGTTAAAGGATAAACAACTGGGGGAGAGCTGAGGAGGATTTCTGGGTAACAATCATCTGTTTTTTCTCCTCTCCCTTTCTCTCTTTTTAATGAATGGGCTTTGCTGCCATAAAATTCCCCACAAATAAAACGTAACCCTATCCCCAAAATGTGCAAGGGAGAGAAGGCAGAGCCCTGTCTGTCCATAAATTCACATACTGTTCACTCAAAGCATAAACTGCCTCCCATTTTTATTGTACTGGCTAGAATTTGCTTTTATTGTATTATTAGCAGTAGTTTGCTTTTTTTTTTCCTGTTCAACCAATTACTCCAGCAACCTGCAAGCAGTGAGCAGAAAGCAGTAGTAAACTCAGTCAACATCTGTGAGGCTGAGTGACAGGGATCCAGAGCCCAGTGTGAATTCCCGGCGGCTGGAGAGGTTGGGAGCCCTCCCTCTCCCTCCTTCCTCTCCTCCCCATCCCTGCCTGGGAGTACTGCTGCACTGCCTTTACAACAGGGAGTGAGTACAGAGCCCCAACAGCTGTACAGCTGTTTGCTGGGTGCAGACTTCTGTTAACTAATGAGAATGTTTAAAATTTTATTGAGGAGTGTGTCCTGTGATCTCTAACCTACCTAATCCAAATCTTGAAGGGGTGGCCAACTGCTGGAGGTTTCCAGAACCCCTGAAATGCCACCTCCTAAATTAACCCAGGCTGCTCATTTACTTCCTCCCTGTCTTTTTACTGCTTTCCCCAGCACATAGGACAGATTTTTGAACCTGATAGAATTCCAGAAGCATTTGGACAACACCCTCAGGCATGTGGTGTGATTATTTTTTTGGGAGGGGTTGTTTTGTGCATATGCAGGAATTGGACTTGATGATCCTGCTAGGTCCCTTCCAACTCAGGACACACTGATATTTTGAGATGAAAAGTGGGGTAAAGTACTTTTAAAAAAAAAGGCAAAAAAGGAATAGAGAGAGGCACACAGAAAGGAGATGTGAGGAGCCAGAGGCGCTGTTATTGCCTGGACTGAGCAAATCAAGTCTGGAGGATCTGGGAGATAGCAGAAGATACTGATGTGTCTCTGGTCCTTTTGTGTCTCAAATTCCTCTTCCTGCTGTTCCAAAAAACGAAGGGGAGAAGGGAAGAGGAGCAAGTGGTTACAAGCAGTAGGTCTTTCAGAAGGACTCTGATAGTGAGTAGATTATGGCACAGTAGAGAAGGACAATAGCAGAAGCTGCAGTTGCAAAGTGCTGTTATTGTGCACTCAGAGCAGCTGCTGAAGCTTTGGTGTGATGGGGACATTTCTACCCAAAATAAGACATTTCCAGAGCCTGCTTGAAGCTGATCTTCAAGGCAGAAAGTATAGAAGGTGTGTGCAGAGGTCGGTGAGATCCACACTGTGCTCCAGCTAGAACATCAAACTGACCCAGCTGCAGGTATGGGATGGGGAGAGCCAGATCCTGCTCCACAAAAGGTATTGGGAAGCACTCTGCTGAACCTTGGGAAAGGAAAAGGATAACCAAAGCTGTGAGGTTTTTATGAGGGTTTTACTAGGTTTGCTGGCTAGAAGGTGCCTTGACTGCAGCTTCAGCTCCTGAGTGCCTGCAGCTTCCCTTGTAATTAAACACTTACTTAAGTGTATGACTGCCTTGGTGCACTCTTAGCCTGGGGAGGGTTGTCTTGCTTGTATTTATTTTAAGATCCTGCAGTAATGAAACTTGTGAAGTTCCAAGGGAAACTGCAAACTTAAAAAGTGTGCATTCCACCCAAAACCAAACCAAGCAACCAGAAAACCCCTCAGGAAACAGAACATTGAACTTGTAGGTGCAAGAGCTGAAAAAATTCGAGTCTTTTCTTTGTGTGCAAATTCCCTGTGTGCTGATGCAGATTTCTGTGTGTTCACTGTTTACAAGCAGCAGCCAAAGTTTAGGGTTTAGTGCTTTATTAAAAGAAATATCTGCCTGAGGGAACTGGCTGGGCACTGCTTGCGTCACCAGGCACTGGAGCCACAGGAGACTCTGCTGCTTCTATATATGGGTTATCTGCCTTAAAAAAGACATCATAAACTGGCTATAGATGTTAGCTATCAGATGATAAACAGATGCTGCTCTCGTGGTGCTTTTGATGCCCGTGAGGGTAGCAGTACCAGTGGTTATGACACAGTCCTGTGCAGGCTAGCTAGCACTTGTGCAGCCAGTGGTGAATGGGGAGGTAGGGGGAAGTTGCTGAATGGAACATTCAGCAGGCTTTGGAGAGGTGCTTGTGAACTGTTAGGAGATGCAAACATCTATTAACCATGAAACCACAAAAAGAAAAAGAAAACTGCAGGTTTGCAACAGCACAAGCACACGACCTGTCTCTGTATTTTATCTGTCTGAACCTTTGCTGCAGGCTGCCTGCTCTGCTTTCCATAAGTTGAGGGAGCACAGGTATTTCCATTCCTCCTTTAGAGAAATTCTGAAGGTGGTTACTGAGCTGACTGTTCTTCCTCAAGTACTCTTATTGATTCAGTCAGCTGCAGCCTTCTGTTGGCCTGCCTTTGTCATGTGTTTGTTGTGGAAAATTAAATGTTCTTTAGCAGAAACCTAGTTTCAAATAATAACAAAAAGGAAAAATCCTGGTTGGAAACATTTTGAGTCTAATTCATGGGCACTTTCTGAGCTATTGACATGGTCATTTTCCAGTGATCTCATCAGCATGTCAGAAATCTCCCTTGTTAATGACTGAGAAAACTGGACCCCATAAACCCCATGTCAGGTAAAGAATACAGGGAGGACTGGAAAGTGACAGATAAAGCAAATATCCTGCTCCTAAACAAACACAGCAGGACAGGAGAAGATGACAAATGATGGGATTGTGTCAGCTTGAAAACAGATTGGACTAATGGCATGCTGGACTTTGCACTCCAGGGGATCAATACTCTATCAGGCGAGAGAGCTCGAGACCTTGTGAACAGCCTCGGCATGGGCAGGAGACAGATCTGTGCTGATAGCAGATGCGGGTTTGGTGCTGGAGCATGGAAAAACTCTGCTGTGAGCCTGAAAGGGGAATTCTGTGCACTGAGATTACTACAGGCCAAGGGGAACCTTTTCTGTTAGTCTGTGTGTCAGTGCTGGAAATGGAGATGTGGCCAAGGCTGTGCCTCTGTGAAGTTCAGGTGCTGTGCTGGGCACTGCCAGCCTTGGGGCTTTGATTCACTTCTTTCCTTCCAGATTTCTCTTTATATGTGTGGGGTTTTTCTCATGGGCAGGGATGTGGAATTGAGTAGATATGAAGAAAGACATAAAATGAAAGTATATTTCTGTGACTTTAAGGGAGGCTGTGCACATCAACAAGAAAACCAAACCCAAACCATTCCTTCCTGTCCTTTGTCCACTTCTGTTCCCAAAAGCTCTACTTGCCATAACTGGGCTCACTCTGCGTGGAACTCAGGCAACTGTTAGGATGTGATTATGTTTTCATGCTGTTTAGAAGCATGGTGCAGAAATATGCCTTTTCTTCAATACAAATGTATTTATATATGTGGGGGGAAATAGCTGGCCATCATTTGGGACAGGAAGATCTTGTCTGTATGTGTGACCCCAGGTGTAAAGCCAGGCTGCAGAGCAAGCAGAATGTCCCAGGGCCAGTGGTTAGGAACCATTCTGCCGTCCCTCAAGCACTGCCTCATTGTCCAGCAGGATTTCTCTGGTCCCTGTGTTAATTTTGACCTGTAGAAACCTTTCCATGAGCAGAGGCCACCAGACTTGTGAGGCTAGAGATTTGTTTTCAGGAGCTGTGTTCTTTTCAGTTGCTGGTTACACTGAGGGCTTGAGATTGTGTTAAGCATTGTGTTGGTTTTCTCTTTGGCTCCCATGAACAATGGAGGCAGGGACATAGTCTAGGAGGTATCTCTGAGAGAATGATCCTCACAGAGGGGACTTCCCAAGTGTTGAGTTTAGGGCTGCAGAGGAAGAGAAGTACAAATGTGTGAAGGGTTATGTGCAAGCCTGAAATGCCACTGTGATAAAAGGAAGGAAAGAAAATGCCTCCAAGTGAGGAACGTGGAAGCCACTGGCTGCCTCCAAACAGTGTGCAGGTCTCCATCTCCTCCTGCACCTGGGTCTATCAACTGCCAGTGCTCAAAAGCCTTTGGCATTGCTTTGTTGAGCTTTTAAGTATTCTGCCCCCTGCCATCCCCAGGCACACAGTTTTTGGGGGCTGGGTAAGCTTTTATTCCTCAGTGAAGGCTCTGAGACTCCTCCCTGTCGATCGGCAGGCCCAGAGTCCTGCATCTGCCACCCCAGGCTGCACCCTTCCTTTCCTTCCTTTTCCAGGCACTGCCAGACATCCCCTTCCCCTGCTCCTGATAAGGAGTGTGCAGCTGGACCTGGGATCTGGGGACCTTCTGGCCATGAGCCACGGTGGGGAACAGCCACCCCATGGCATGGGAGGCTAAAGCTGTGCTGCAGCAATCTCATATCACACCCAAGGAGATCTCATCCAAAGGCTTTGTGAAGCTGGCAGCCTCCTGATGGACATCTTTTGCATTTGAGTGCTCAGACTCAGGCCTGTCCCTCCTCTTTTCACCTCTCAAAAGCCTCCAACAGCTTTGGGAAGAGGACTGGAGGTGACTGGGGATGGTTGGGGGACCCCCAGGCCAGGCTGAGCTGCCCTTGTAGCTCATTCTGCCCCTGAGCTGCATCCTGCATGGGGCTGGGGAGAGCTGACCCTAGCTGTGGACTGAAACAAGACCCCAGGTATCTTCCTGGAAAACAGACCCAGTCTGCTATGTTTTATTTAAAAACCACATTCCTCTTGTTAGGAGAATTTCCCCCTTCACCTGGCATGCTCAGAAGGGTTAACTATTTCCTGATAAATTGCACTCCCTTTAATAGCTGTTAGTTGTTTACCTGAGCCCCTGAGATTAATGTCCTATTGAATATGGGGAAAAAATAATAAATCCCTTGGACAGACCAACATATGCTCTTGGATTTACATGCTAATCACCACAAGCATGAAATTAATGCTAAGGAGACATTGCAGGAATGTTTGTGCTTGATCAAGGCAAGAGAATGACTTGACAAATTTCAGTATGACCTTATACATCCCATCCTAGGGATCCCATGGAAGAGCTCCCTGGAATGAAACCAGGAGGACTGCTCCTGTGGGCAAGGGTTTGTAGGATCAGCCTTGAAAATGTGTATTTTTAACTTTGAAAGGTCAGGTTCAGAGCCCAGGAGATCAGTATATTGCTTGTGCTTTTCCAAGGTGTTTATTCAGCTTTAAAGTCTCTTCAGAAAGAGAAGGAAAGAAAGCCTCTTGTGTGCCTATCAGTTTCTCTGTTGGTATTTCTCTCTACCCATTTGATATTTTGGATAAACAGGCATCATCTCATCTGAAGGAACTCTATGGAAGGCAGCAAGTATTTTTTTTTTTTTTTTTTTTAGTCTACCAAGTTGCTATTTTTGAAAAGAAAACTCTATTAGTATGCTATGGAAAGGTGGGGTTTGTGTGAAGGCCATTTAAGAAAAACACCAAATCAAATTCCAAGCAAAATATATAGAAATAAATAATGGAGAAATTTAGCTATGAATGACATAAATATCCTTTAATGGTGTAGTATTTAATTTAAATTGAGTATTCTGAGCTTGCACAGAGGTACTAGAATGCACATGAGTTGCAATAACCTATCTGGACACGTTGTAAAAGAAAACAATCTAAAAAGAAATGCATTTTGGCCTCTGAAAGGCTTTTGCATATCCTCTCTGCTTTCCTTGTCTCATGAACACTGGAGCAGTGGAAATGAGGAGTTGATGAAACTGATGAAGCTTAAATGGAAACATGGTGCTGCCAGACTTGCGCAGGACACAAAAGCTCTGCAGGTCTGTGCTATGCACATACATCCCTCAGAAGTGTGAAAGGCTGGAATCAAACTCTTCAACATGGGCTGAAGAGCAACTTTTACTTCCCCCTCCTGTGATCTCTGCACCTTCCAGTCACCAGGGTAACCTCATGGTAGAGCATGCAGTTCCCAGGTCACTTCTTCTGCTGTGTCTGAGGGTTAACTGGGGAATGGGAAGGTCAAGGCTTTGTTCTTACCTGTCCCAATCGGTAAATGAAGAACCTGGGACAAACCAGAGCCTGTGCCCCAGCTGCACATCCTGACCCTGCCTACTTATCTTGCCAGGGTGGGAACCCTCTTGTTTTCATAGCAGTAACACATTCTGAGGGAAGTAAAGGAGCTGAAAGGGAAGTGCTAAGGCACAAGAGCCATTATGAAGCTGGAATTTGCTGCTTAAATACTTCTTTTGACTGACATCCTCTTGCCTCTTTCCAACAGTACTGGAGGAAGAGGGAATTCTCCTATACCTTGCTTTTACTGCTGGAAGCAAGGAGGTTAGAGAAGAGAGTTGCCAGTGGAGGATCTCTGCTCCATGGGAGCTGACCTGGCTTAAAATCAGGTTTGGATTGTGTGTGTGGTGTATTAGAGGAAGGGGGGCAGGCAGAAAGAAGTTTAGTCTCAGTATTGTCTGGCTGGCTTGGTTACTGCCATGATCTCACTGCTTCTGGTTGTCAGACAGTACTAAAATAATAGAAATGATATGCTGAAAATGAGAAAGAGAGAAGCCATTTTATGTATAGCTCAAATGTTGCCTCTGAGTTTCCTTGAATAACAGCAATTTAAAGCAGCTAACAAGCAGAACCCTCCTCTCTTATTATCTTTCCTCCTTTTTTTCCTGTAATTTATGCATAATGTGTGCTCAGAGAAGCTAGGGGGGAAAGGAGTGTTTTGCATTTATTTTGGCTTGTCTTCCCCTGTAGCATGGTTGCCTGGGCCAGAGAAATTGCACCTCATATGGGTGGTGGGGAGGAGCCAAGCCTTGAGACCCCCATGAAATGCTTCCATCTTTTTTTCTCCTTAGCTTTAATAACAAATGCACTGCTTCACAGAGGCATTAATTGGAACCACTTGATGTATATAAAAAATTAAAGCTAATTCCCCACTCAAGTATCTCAAAGGAATCTACTGACTTAGTTTCAGAAAGCTTGGACGTGTCTGTGACCAAAGCTAGTGGCTAAAGGATTCCTCACCTGTGCAGCAGGAGGGGTTTGCAGCTCAGATGTGTATTGCACAGAATAAGGACATTTTGCATTTTCAGCAGCATTTTGTCTAAAACAGAGCCTAGATGCCCATTATGAGCTATCTGTGGTGTGTCAGGCTGCTGCAGGCAGTTACCTTAAGAGCCAGCTGTGCATGAAGGGAAGAGTGCGTGTTGTATTTGACAAGTAAAAATGCAACCAACCTGCCACGGTCATTTGTCTTTATTGCAGCCCTAATTTGAATGAAAGCAAGGTGCTAATGGAGGACACGGTTTGAGAAAGCTCTGCACGTTGGCACGAATAGCTTGCAGAGGGAGAAAGCCGTGGCATGATTTACTAGCCTGGTTTCTCTTTGCTCCTGGCAAAGTTTTGCTAGCGTGGTGATGCTGCTTCCTGCTGCAGTTTTTATCAATGCATAATGCTTCCTATCCTCCCTCCCTCCCTCCCAACTTCCCCGTATCGATTCCATGCTGTGACGGAGTGGGACAGTGCCCTGCTCTGCAGAGAGCTCTCGCTGTTTCCCTTTTGTGAGCAGGCACAGGCTGTGTCTGTCAGCGTTGCTTGCCCTGCGCTCTGTCTTCCTCCCGATTCACAGCCCGAGCTGCTCATCAAGGCGAGACAGACGTGGCAAATAAAGTGCCATCAGCCCCGCTCGCTTGCACAGTGGTAGCCCATTGTGCTGCCATACGGGTGAGCTGGGGATGGGTTTGTCCCTTTGGAATCCTTTTTAATTATCTTTTAACGTGATTCCAGCTTGAAATGATATTTCAATTGAAAAGAACTCGGGGGACAATTACCTTCTTCCGTGTCTTTGTAAATATTCATGTGCTGATTTGTTCAGAAGGGGAGGTGAGGGTAGAAAGCAGGGACAAGGGGGAAATGGGAAGGAATCTGACCATTGTAACTGTGAACATGAAGACCTTGGATGGAGTAAAACCAGCACTGGAAGCCACCCACTTTCAAAGATGTGTTTTTTAGGGTTGCTTTATTTTCCTTCCTTTTAACTGTTTTTAGTGCAACATCAAGCAAAGTGCAACTATGCTTTGGCCAAATTCAACAAGTGCAAGGGCTGTACAGATCTGTTGTGTTGTCAGGGAAAGCAGCCAATCGATAAAAACTTCCTTAGGAACAAAAATCAGCTGCTCTGTTTCCCCCTTCTTTATTCTCCTCCACCCCCATCTCCCTTCCTATTTTCTGATAGAGACCCTAATACTCCACACTGTATCAAAGACCCTGGTACAGGACTTCTCAAGGTCTTTGAAATTGGTTTGGGAATTCTTCTAGTGCTGGTGACCAAATGGAGACACCTGAACAAGGTGGCAGGTTTTGCCTCTCAAATTCAATGTATCTCTTTCCTCTCTCCCAGTTTACTCATCTCCTCCATGAACCTGGGTAGTCCTTTTCAAGTGGAGACCTCTGGTAGCCCTGTGGGCACTCTGAGTTGTAGGATCCCCTGCAACAGATGCTGCTGACTAGATGCTAAATTCCCTTGTGATGGTAACTTGGCGAGCTGGGGCTAGGTAGTGTCTGAAGACCAAGGCATTAATTCAGCTCTCTAGAGAAAGATGCTTTGTTCAATCAAAGCCCTCCCAACCCTCTAAGAGCAATGCTAAGGCTTTTAATATTTGTGCTTTCTGGGTCCCCTCAAAGGCTGGGGAAAATAGAAATACTTTTAACAGGTTCCAGTCTAAAAAACCCAATACACCAAACCCTAAATAATCAAAAAGATGGATACAGTCTGGTTTAGATCTCTTGTTTATTCTGTATTATTTAATTTCACAAATATTAAATTTCCCTTTTCCATCATCAGCACCTCTCCCATGGGATACAAGTTACCACTAACTTCATTCTTCTGAAGCCTCATTAATGTCACCAGTTGTTCACTTTGACTTATGGGCTTAAATTACCAGAGAGTGGAACAAGTGTAAATACAGTTGGGCTGCCCCTGAAAAGCCCATCCACACTTCAAACTTCTGCAGTAAACAAGAGCCAAGAAGCTACAGATGTGGTTGGGGTGTTAAGATAACTGCCCCAACCCCCTGGATAGTAGACAGAATCTAAACCCATCAGTGTAATTGCACCGGTTGCAGTGGCACAGTAAGAGCAGAGGGTGCACGGGTACTGGGCACAGAAGAAACAGAATGCTAAATAGCCAAGGTAGATGGATGGCTGCTGATGCCTCCTCTGTGTCTGCAGCACAGGGACTGGTGCTGCTGACAAGGAACACAGGTGTCTGCTCTTAATTACACCAAGCAAAAGTTAGCAGGGTAGCTGGGATGGAAAGTTCCTGTTAATGACAGAAAAAAATCAGGGATCAAATGGGAATGGTGAGGGATGTGAGACACCCCTTGTCCCAAAGTTCTGAAGCTGGCTCCCCTAGCAGAGCAGGCACAGTTAGAGGCCACCCAAGGCTGAGAGTGTATCACTGCTCATTTCTCACAGGGTTTTTTTTCTGCTGGCCCAACAAATATTTACTTGAAAGCTGGGGAGAAAAGCATTAAATCAACAAACACCTACAACTTGTTGCCATTCTTTACTTTCTCCTCAGATATAGTAGTTATACAAGTACATGTGTTGTCAGCTTTTATATTTTGTACCTTTTAAAGCTTCAAGGTGTCAAACAATGTGATTTCTAAGAAGACACTTGCAAGTAACAGGAGTAGTCCAGACTGCAGCATCAGATGAGCTTCAGTTAGGAGGAGGCTGGGTGCTTTTAAAGACAGCAAGAGGGAAAAAAAAATGAGTCACACAGAGAGAGTGTCAATGATCTTAGGCTGAGCAACACACACTTGGAAATATTTCCTGGACCTCACAGGTTTGCAAGAGGGTTTGTAACACTGGCAACAGAGTGGGATGATGATTTAAGAAGAAGAAAACCTGTATTTGACTCATGTGCCTGTGGCATTGTGAATATAGCCACTGGAGTTAAATAATGTCAGGTGCAGACATAGAACTGTTAACACAGTAGCTAAGCATTAGAAGTTCCATCCTTGCTGTTTCTTCTCTGAAAAGCAGCTCTTCGGTACTTAGATTAGGACATACTCATTGCCATGTCGAAAATCTGATGTTGGGAAAACCTATGTGGCTGGTCCCTTTAGTTTTGTTGTGCAGTAAAACACAGCACTTATTGCTGGGGCTGGAGGACAAGGCTGGAGGGAACAGCCCAGGCGTAGCCAGGGATGACTTGGCAAGGCATTACTGGGAATTCCTGCCTGGTTTCCAGTGTGCTAAGCCAGGGAGACACAGAAATGTGTGTTAACAGAGTGCTTACATAAGTGTAGACAGAGAAAGGAACCAGGATCTCAGAAGTACAAATGCTCTGTATTTGCAAACACAGCCAAGTATCACAGATGTAAAATGAGATTTTTCTAGTACAAAGTTTCTCTGGTAACAGATAACATATATTCGTGTTGCATCTATTGCTGTTTTCCCATTTCTTTTAAAGGTTTGAAATTGCAAAGCTGGTTTGAGCCATCCCAAACTACAAATGCTAAAGTAAAACCAAACCACCAACAAGCAATAGGAAAAAAGTTCCTTGATAAGGAACAAAAACATTTTTGTGGAGGCCTAAGAGAAGTTTGAGCTTTGTCCTAAAGCTCTCCCCAGTCTGCAGTGCCTCTCACTTATTGAATAAGTGAAATGAAGCCCTTGGCGAGAGCTTGTAAGTGTGGGACAAAGGGCAGCAGTGAAAAATGAACACAGTTTCAAAATGCAGAGAAACAGATGTGAATCTGCAGCAAAGGAGGAAGGGAAGGAAGCCCATTAGAGAGACCATACCAAGGGCAGAATTTAAAGCTGCAAAACATTTTGCTTACTGGGTTGCTCCCACCACAGTGTATTTTACAGCCTCGTCCTCTTATCTCTGATAGCAGCCTAGAGAGAGGCCACTTCCCAGTNAAGGTGGGTGCTTATTAAGTCCTGCTAATGTTAGTGATGTATTGAGTGAAACATCATGAAAAATGAAAGCAAATCCTGCTATAATCTTGACAGAACAAAAGGCTTTCAGTTAAAATAGAAGAATGCTAAGGCGGTATATATCAAACATAGCTCCTCTATTGAATGTGCATGTGGCAGAATATGGATCACATTAGAAGAAATGTTGCTTGGCTTTTTGGGTTTTGGGTTGTTGTTTTTTTTTTCTTTTTCAACCAGCACCTAAAGCTTCTTGCTTGGGAAACATTTGAACAGTGCACTGCTTTCTGTTGGTGAAATTAGATTTTCTTGTGTTTTGTAATTACAAGGGATTTGCCCATCTGCACTTGGAAGAGAAAAAATTATGCTCATCAGTCATTAAGTACAAGGTTTACAAGTCTAGCCTGAGTGAAAGTAGCTGTACTTCTCATTCATCTCTTCTTGACAGGATAAAACCAATATATCCAAGCAGTTATTCTTCTTTTTTAAAATCCCACCTTTTATAACCACTTTAATGGTATCAAATTTATCTGATGACTGGGTTTCTTTGAGCACAACTTCCCCAATTCTAATTACTGCAACCTTTTGTTCTAAGAATAATAAAATATAAGCCAGAGTTGGCACAGGAGCAAAGTGCCCCCTAGCAAAAGTCAAGTGCTTGCAAAGAAAAGAACTCTCCCAGTTCCTCCTTGAAGTCTGGTAGCTCTCCCAACAGCAGTTGTTTTGTTTTTTAATGCATTTAATTTGTCACAACTGGGGAAAAAAGAATCCCTTAAAATACCTCTATCCTTAAAAGTGAAGATAGTCCTTCCTGGCTCCCCTCGCCTGGTGCCGAAGTCGTCATCTTGGCAGCACAGAGAATTCACGTATTAGTTTAGGGCTCAAGCAACGTAAACAAAACTCAAGTGGCTGGAGGGGAAAAAAGGATCATTATGTGAGTGAAAAAAAAATTGAACATCTTGACTCAACAAATGCTACAGTCCTGTCTTATACCAGACTGTCTGTATGCCAAGTTACAAAAGTCATCTGACGTCAGGGGGGAGAAAGGGAAGCAGGGTTTATGTTTCGATGTGCAGAAATGTAATACAGTGAAAAAAGGGGAAAGGGGTTTTCTAAATATAAGGGGGTTTAAGCTTTATTTTTTCCTTTTATGTCTTGAACTGTGTCACTTTAAATATAGTTGTGCCAAATGCAAATAAGGGTTGAAAAGGAAGTTTATATTTGTTATGATAGTGGGGGAAAAACCAAAACAGCTCCAGAGAATCCAGAGGATTTCTTTCTGCCTGTCCAAGGAGGGCATTGTCACGTGTTGTGCTGTCTTCCAGAAAGAAACCATGACAGATTGGAGGGAAAAGATTTCTCTATCCATCTTGTTATGTCACCTCTTATAAATCAACGTATCTTAATTAATTACATTCTTTTCATACCAAGACTTTAAAATTGATGAGGGTGTGCCAGTGAGTATTTATTGCTCATTAGCTGCATGACTTCTACAGAGTTTCTGTAATCTATTCCCATGTGTTTAAGAACTCCACAGCATACTGTGGACATCTCATTTTACTTACTGTACGGATAATGGTCTCAGTCACGGGGACTTAATTGTGTTGCTATCCTGCAGCAGACACAGGAGATGCATAAAATTATTCTGTGTGTATATGTATTTTTACCTGCCACATGCATGCACATAAATATCTGTGCCTAACTAGGCATACATAGGGATCTCAGATTAACTCAAGAACCACAGCATATTAGGGAGATCACAGATGCATGTATTTTATTGCTTTTCTCATTTCTAACATGAAGTCAGCAGCCAAAGGGTTAATTCTGTGTGATATCAGCAATAGCCTTCCCTTAGACAACCCCACAAGGCAGAAGGTCACCCACTAAATATTTCTGTCGCTCATTCTGGTGTCAACATTCACTTGGAAGAGAAGCTGAAATGGATCTTTTAGCTTAGCTACTAACTAGGTAGATTTGATACAAGCTGTGATCTGAACTGCAGAGGCTGCTCTGAGCAAATCAGGTGAAGTTTAAAGGCAAGCAGCCTACCCTGAGTTCTGCTGGTGACACCAGAACAGAAACTTTCCAGGCTGTGGGTACAGAGTAGTGCAGATGTCTGGACAGACCATGCTCCTCCTGTCCTAGTTGTTTGAAGAGCACTAACCATTCCTGCCAGAGCTGCAAAGGAAATGGTGAGGGGAAGAGGACAACATGGAGAGTTTCCCAGACTACAGCACAGGGAGATAGCAACCAGATGGAAACTGTCAGTAATAGTGAGGCTGTTGCTACTGCTGCTTGAAAATGGACAGAGGAAGGAACAAAGGAAGAGAGAGGGGGAAGAGTTTGAGTGAAAGATGGATTACACTGAAGAGCAGAAGAGGAGATAATGACAGAGAAGCAGGGAGGGAGTGTGTGAGTAGATCTGGGTGTGAGAAGCCTGGCTCCATGGTGTGCTAAAGAACAAGAACTTTGTTACTGAAAAAGTAGCTGAGTGTACAAAATTTGTCTTAACTTTACCCAGGGATGAAATGGAGATCTTTCAGCATCTGCATGAAAATCCAGGCAGATTAGTAAACAGAGCAGTGGGTTGGGATGAAGGTGCAGGTTCAGACTTCTGTGTAATCTGGAGTGCTGGAATTTAAACCTGGGTCAATACTAAATTCAGATCTCTGAGTCCAGTTCACCACCTGTGATCGTTCCTCAAGTGCTGGGGTTTCTTTATGCTGAAAGATGGCTTCTGCCACTTTATTTTGAGCTGTGATATCCTAACAATAGCATGGATAATGCAGTGTCCTACTTGGCCTTCTGGCCCATCTCTGCAGTTACCTTGACAGGGCTGGAGGCACCTCTCTCATGTCTGGACTTCGCAGTTATGGGTGGAACTCAGTGTTTTTATCAAAGATGCAAGTTTTGAATGATATCAGACATTATTTAAAATACAAAAGAGCTTGGGAGACCAATTGCTTTAAAATGCATCTCAAAAGAGTATGAATCTGCTAAAAGCTCTAAGGGAAAAGCAGGGCTGTTGATGCTTCTTGATGGGAACTGAAGCACTGCAACTGTTACTAGCTGAGACCTAGAATTTTTGTCCAAATACCCAATTTCTGCAGATATTGGCCTGATAGTGGAAAGCAGGCATCTGGTCCTCAAGAGAAAAGTGTTGTCATCCCTAATTTAGCTTCTAATAGTAATAATTTCTTGTTCTATTAATTGATGCTCAGTATTTTGTGACATTTGCTCCCTGTTCCATCCCCTGATTTAAGGTGCCTGACAAACGAGCGTTTTGCAAACTGCTGAAGAACTTTAGCATTTTCTTTTCTGCTGCAAAATACAAAAACATGCTTAAACAATTCGTTTAAAGCACCTTTTATTTCTTATATTGTATTCTTTAATCCTTGCACTTTCAGAATATGTTGCTGTGCCTGTGGTTTAAGAATGTGCTTAGCTTTGTCCGTTTCAGGAGTTCCCCTCAAGTCCCACACATGGGGCTACACACTGGTGAAAAATTGGGAATGTGCACAAACTTTTTCAGCCTCGAGACCTCAGTTTTCTTAAGAAACATGCTGGTAAGGGATGGTTTGTACTTAGGATATGAGTTAATTTTATTGTGCTACTGGCTTTTTTGATACATCTTTGTATGCAGACTTGTTCACTCAGGTTACTTGTAACTTCTGTAAATGATGTCAAAGCAAAGGCAGAACTAACTGTTTGGGCATATCCAGTACAAGACACACTTTGGTTTAGTTACTTTGTTTCGACTCTGCTTCAGTGAAAGTCTCTGTCTGGTCTTGAAACTTTGTTCATGACATTTTTACTTTACCCAAACTTGTCCTGTCCAGCACCATGATACAGTTTATGTTTTCTTAGTGTAACTGAAAAGGTTTTCCATGCTTTGTAACAGTGACTCTTCAACCACATTATAGATCATTCAGGGGCTAGGGTGTTTAGGATGCCAAGGTCTCTGTGCTGTCTGTAAACATTATTCTTGAGGGCAGAAAAATCCAGGCTATTTTCTAGCTGTACTCCCTTTCTTGTTTGTTGACAGAAGTGATACCTGTTCAGTTTTCAGATGATCTCACATTAAGAGTGAGATTCCTAATTGCAGTTCTCAAGGTCTGTAAGTTCTCGTAAAGTGGAGCTTTTACTTGACCTCTCCTAACTAATGATCATGCTTTGCTCTCAGGGCTAAGTAGAGCAGCAGCTTTGCAGTGGTCCCTTGAGTTGGTAAAAGATAGGGTGGACTCAGTCTGATTACTTTGGAAATAATAACAGAAGCAGCTCCCGAGAAGATCTGAGCTCAGGTAGAGGTGTATGGTTGAAGTGTTCTGTGTTCAGGGGTCCCAGTGCCTGATGGCTGAGCCTGGGAGTGAGGTAACACATCAGTGTTTCGCAGAGGGGTGTCTCGGTGCTATAGAGCTCAGCACACCTCAAAGCCCTCATGTGTGTGGGCTACATGGAGAGCACTGGATTCGCCGCTGCAAAAGCTAGCTTGCTGTGGGCCAGGCCTCTCTCTGCTCTTTGCACTCCATCCAGCGTGGGCAGTAGCCACCCACCATGGCATGCCTCATGCCTTAGCCAACGACCCGGGTGGCTGCCAGCAGCACGGGCTGGGGTGTCCTGACAGCCCCAGGCTCCGCGGCCCCCCAACCTTGGTGAGGGGCTCACTGTCACCCGTGGCACCCCAGGAACAATTCCTCACAGGCCATTTCCTCCTCTGGCCTCTGCTAGGAAGGGGCCCTGTGCGTTTCACGCTGCTAGATGCAGCTTTTCCTCCCCGGGAGACTTAAAAATCATGCGGCTTCGTATCTTTTTGTGCGTGCGTGCCTGTTGAAATAAAAGTCATGGTTAAACCCCTCTGGGGTGCAAGCAGCACTCTCTCCCTGCCACTGCCCTCCTGGAGACTAATCTGTGACAGGCAGACAAGGCCCCTCACTCAGCGGTTCACCGGTGGAATTTCTCCCGGACTAATGGAGTGCGGAAACTGGAGTCCCTCAGCTGGAGCCACATGTTATGCTTAGCCCCCGGCCGGGGGATGGGGCCCTGCCCGGAGCCGGAGCCGAGCCCGGGCTGCCCCCCTCCGTGGGCCGGCCCTGCTGACCCCGAGGCCGTCCTGCGGCACAGCCCAGCCGCAGGGGAAGCGAGCCGAGCCCCGAGGACCGTCCCGGGCGGGCCGGGCAGGTGAGCGGCGGGGACCAGGGAGTGCTGTGCGCCTTCTTTCTCAGGTTCAGCACTTTTTTGCTGCCCGCTCTGGTAAGTGTTGAACATTTGTAACTTGATTTTTTTTTTTTTTTTCTCTTTCCCCCGTGGGGGATGATGAAATGATAATGAAATGCCTCCCGCTGGAGGCGACGTGCCAGTGCCCGGCTCCAATGCCGGCATTAGCCTAATTCAGTAAGTGCTAGATGCCCGCTTTGTTTGTGTGGAGCTTGCAGCCCTATTGATGTCAAGCAGGCTGTTAAAAAGCATAATGACATGGCATTAGAGACCCCGAGAGCAATTAACAGGCTGCTTAATTAGCAAAAGGAATTAGAATTTGAGTGGCTGATCTTTGCTTAAAGACTTGTAAAAAAGCTGGAGCAGTTATCTGATTATGCATTGATCAAACAGGCTAACCCTGTCCTTAGGTAATTCTCTTCCCTACATTGTGATCTTTGAATATACAACTGTTTAAATATTCTGACCTGCCCCAAGAAACCCGAGGGGAGCTGTGCCCGCGGGGCTGGGCGGCAGCAAGCTCCGTGATTCAGCCTGCGCCGGGTGCCGCTGGGGAGAGGCCTGGTCTTGAGGGCTGTGGTCCAGCTCGGGGCCCAAGGCCTGGTCAGAGCCAGGTGCTCTGTGGTCGAGGCCTAACGAGAGCTGGATGCTGTGAGGCCGAGGCCTAGCCTGAGGACCATGGTCCTGCCCGGGGCTGAGGCCTGGGTGAGCGCCAGGTCCTGCAGGGCCAAGGCCTGCTGGTGCAGCCTGGGGCCGAGGGCTGATGGCTCAGCCCAGGGCTGAGACCTCGTGAGAGCCAAGTGGTGTGAGGCCGAGGCCCGGCCTTGAGGGCCGGTGGCCTGGCTCGGGGCCAAGGCTGAGCTTGGGCCATGTGCCCACTCAGTAGCCAGGCCAAATGTGTGGCTGGCTGAAGGGTGCCTGCTGGGCACTCCTGCTGGCCTTGGGGGGATCTAGGCCCTACCTTTTCACCCATGCATCTGGCTGCCCACACTGCCTAGGGACGTACAAGGCTCCTTTGGCAGAGCAAAGGGCCTGTTACAGGGCAAGGCTGAGCGGAGGAAGCTGTGCCCGCATAGGGAAGTGGTTGACGAAAGCAAAGTTTCTTTGCAGCAGCCCACACAGGGCTGAGCTCAGAGAAGCTGCGGGTGGGGGCAGCAGACCCAAAGGGTGCTGGGCAGCCCCCCCGCCGTGCAGACACACGCAGGCAGGCTCTCAGCGTCTCCACTCAGCTGTTGGCAGCCGAGAGCCAGAGAAAACCAGAGTGATTGATTTTTACACAAACAGGCGTGCACACACTGTATTGTTTGTTCTGCCTGCCTTTGGGTTTGATTTGCTCCAAGTGTGTTATGACACTCTCCCTCATCAAATACTTGTGGAGTCACAGTTGGGGTGGGAGCAGAGAGTGCTGGTTGGGGAAAGGCAGAAGTGTCGGCATCATAAAACGCTTGTGTTTATTTTAGGTGATATGTGCAACAAAATAAAGATGTTGAAGAAATAGACTAGACAAAAAAAAAACCCCAACAAGCCAGCATCTAACCCTACCATGCTGCTAGATGAGACTACTTCAGTGGTGGTTGCTGTGGAAGGTCAGAGCAGACAATCACAGAATTTCTTTGGCTGTAACGTGTATGTGGCACTAGCTTGACCTTGCAGTGCTTTTGGCAGGTGTTTCCCTATTACTGTGTGGCCCAGAGTTATTAAAAAATCTATTAAGGGTTGTGTTTGTACTCGCCAGAAGCCCACCTTCCCCAAATATTTTTTACACAGTTTCCCTTGAATATCGTTCTCCTCTTTGCTACCTGTAATTTTGGCCTATTGGGAGGATATTTAACAGTTTTTGATGCAGTGAACACATTGGGTTTTCTTCTGGATTTGTGTGAGTGAGGAAACAGAATTAACCTTTACAAGGCAAGGGAACTCTGCTGTACCCAGTATAGTTTTCATTGTTTCACATGCTGAAGTTTTGTTTGACCCAAGCTTGATTGTGTTTAGTTCCTGACAATTTTCTCTTTAAATGCTAGTTCTAAACATAACCACCCAGTCTCTAAAGTCCACCATTGTTTATTGTTTTCCTTTTAACAAACTTATGCCCCCCCTCACCCTTTAGAGTGCTAGAAAGAGAACAAAAATCCACCACTACCCCCCCAACGTGGTGAATGAACAACATCTATGACACAATTTACTTACTATTTAGGAGTGTAATTGTGCTGTGGAGTTCTCTTCAGTGATCTAAGTTCTAGTGAGAGCCTGATTAGCTTTTAATGCTCTGAAATGAGTAAATTGCAATTTGGGTTACAGTAAATCTCTGCTTACAGGAAAACTATTCTGTAGGGAAATATTTATTACTTCACTCTGAGTTTGTGTGAGAGAGATCAAATATGTATTACATTTCATGCCATAGAATCGACTGAAATGTTATATTGTCAGCCTGAACTCAGTCAGCTAACCCTTAGCTCATTGACAGCACATCTCAAATTCACTCCTTCCACACTTTCCTAAACTGAATGCATCATTTAGGGGATTTTAAAGCTGGGGGCTTTTTTATTTTGGTTTGTTTCTTTTCCCCTTCGAGGTGCAAGTCACTAAAACAGAAAGAGGAGTGGAATGCCTGCATGTACTATTGCTTTTTCATATCAGTAGCCTGTGTGATGCAATTGCCATGGAAATTTTGAAGCTGACATTCCAAGGTCTTGATCTAGACATCAGCTCTATGTAGGCAGAGGTCTGTGCTCATGATTTAATTGGGTTGCTGATGTCTTCAGGGATCTGTCCAGACGAGCACCAGTCTGCTAGCAGAGAAAAGCCTATCTTGCATACAAGCATTTCCCTCATCTTTCTACTTTAATGACATCTTTCTCCAAGAAAAATGCTGAATCTTTTCCAATAACTGCTAAAGTGTATTTGAAATAAAAATCTCATTGCCCTGGAGACTTTCCTCACTGATAAATGGACTGTTATGCTGTGCAGCCAAAGAAGATATTCATATCTTCCAAAAATTGAAAGAACATATTAATAACTGATCCTGTGTCTTAAATAAATCCCATATTAAGTTGGTTAAAACATCTTTCTAAGAAAAGGAAATGACAACAAGCCCCCATTTGATACACATCACTGGGTAAATAAGTGTGTAGAGTTATGCTTGTGTTTAAATGTTTGTAGGGCGAAAAATGCATTGCTTTAAGCCTACTCTGCTAGCATTCTGTGGAGCTTTTGACTTTCAGAAACCTTCTGGAGGTAGCTAGAAATTCTGATAGAGCCTTTCCTAAAGGATGTTTCTGGTCATCAGGATTGAAGTGAATGGGAGAGAGAGAAGCAAACAGACAGCCCATGATACCTGTCTAAAACCAGAGTGGCACCTTTCTCTCCCATGACTATTTGTGCTGGAGTTATTCTGGGTTCTCAGTCATTTTAGTAAGTGAAAAGGTTCAAAATATTAAAATTTGTAGCTGATGAAGAGAAAACTTGCAGATGTCAGCAGGATTGGTAAATCATCTTTGCCCTGATTTGGCTTCATTTTGTGCTGCTTATTTAGTGAGTGGATGCTTGTGATCTCAGAGTAAACTTCAAGGCATGTGGTGTGATTGGTGTTGCATTGCCTCTCCGAGGGAGCACTGTGCTTCCACCTCCCCTCTACAGAAGGGACAACAGAATTCCATGATGAATCTTTTCAAGTTAAGCCATTGCAGCTTCTCATCTTCTTTCACATGTGTTAGGCTGTGAGCTGCAGCGGTTCAGGAGCCAGCACACAACATCTCGGACATCTGTGCTGCAGGGGCAGGGCCGATGGTGGTGGGGCAGTGACCTTGTCAGTCCTCTGTGCTCATCTGTCACAACTGTAAGGGCACTCGGTCAGCAGAACTGTCCCAGCTGCTGCTGGTGTGACTGTGGCCCCCAGCCTGTCCTCACCTGCTCTCCTCACTCTCTCTGCCAGATGAGGCTGACCCTTTGGGTCTGACATTTTACTGCTCATCTTATCTCTTGGCCATCAGGGGCTGTAATGTTACAAGAAAGAGAGCCCTTTTAACTCAATGGGTTATTTTTACACAGACAATTTGAGAGAACCAGTAAAACAGCTCGTGGGGCAGCAGGTTGGGTGGAGAGGGAAGGGAGAGCAGTTGATGTGAACACTTGATCAGGTTCAGCAGCACTCAGCTCTGTCGATCTTACTGGTGAGTTAACAAAGGTCACAAGACAAGTCTTGTGGCAGAGCTGGGGGCCCCTGTGTGTTAAGGTACTATCTTAACTTTCATGATCTGTCATGGTGTCCCTGTTTGTAGAGTCTTGAACTATTTCTTCCTCATATTTTAGCATCTGGTTATAATTGATCTGTATTGTAGTCCATCTAAAAGACCCAAACAACTCCCAAACCAGCAGTTTGAAAACAGGATAGTTTTTCAACCATCTGAACCCAGAATCAGCTGGGGAGGGATTGGGTAGTGTATCTTTTGTTTTCTTCTGTGATTGTGTTAATCTTGAACCTGTGAAGCAAACAGTCCAGTTATCCTGGCTGTGGAGAACAGCAAAAATCTTTATTGGAAGAACAGGAGACTGAAACCCATCCAGACAGCCTGGCCTGAGGAACGGGTGGATGGATGGATGCACCAGGTAGCAGTGGGTGTTCTGATCGATCAGCAGTGCAAGCACATCTCTTACAAGTTTGGTTTTAAATCCACAAGTTGTTTTACATTTTGCAGTGCTTTTAATTCATTATTGTTTGCTTTAATGGGTATAAAATATTTAAAACTTTGTGAAAGCCTCAAAAACTGAGAACAGAAATAAAAATACCTTCTGTCTTCTTTTCACTAACAGAAAACTGTTGACTAATAAAATGCTAAGTTGGATCCACATTGTAAACAAAGAAAAGTATAAGGCTATAAGCAGACTCTTTTTAGCAGTGCTAATGAGCACAGTTGTCCTGAAGTTAGAAAATGTTAGTAAAATTTGGTGCAGCTTGGACAGATACTGAAGACCAAGGGGAGGATCGCTTAGGTTTCACTGCAGTGTTCATTCAGGGGTGGGTTGGTTGGTTTGCTTTTTAATAATAATTGCCNAAGGGGGGGGGGGGGGGGGAAAGGAAATAAAATTCCAAACAGTGCAAGTTTTGGGGCAGGAGAGAGGGAATTTATATTGAGTTGGTGGAGTAATACCACTTTAGGTAACCTTGACCTAATTAGTCTAATAGAACATAGTCCAGCCCTAAGCATCTGTGCTCAGATTGTTTCAAAAGTAAAGATTAAATTTAAAGAGATTAGACAGCTTCCCCCCCACAAGATATTAGCTGTTCAAAAATGACAAAAATGTTCTTAAGCCCCTCTGAAGGAAGGGTGACCAAACAGGCTGCCTTTTGTTTCGTGGTGGAGCTTGCTGGCAAGCCACGGAGAGGTGGTGTCCGGTCACCGTGTGCGGGACCCAGGAACATGACTTATCCATCGCCAGCAAAGCGAATCAGGCTGGGGTATTAGCAAGGGGATTAGAAGTCGAAGTTGCTAGTGCAGCAGTGAAAACACTGGCCACCCACAAGGTCTGCTGGAGAGACAACTCTGTAAAAGCTTTCTCTAAATGGGAGGAAAAGTTGGGGCAGTGATCTTCCCCGTGCTAGTGTAAATGAGCCTTGGATTCATTATAGTGATACTGACCTGGTGTTAAGGTATGGATAACAGATGCCACAGGCTTTAAATAGCACTCAGGCTTCTGCATGTTCATGTGACCTCTGAAAATGAATGCAGGTTCCTAAATCTTTTCCTTAGGTAGTTTTGAGACCTTCATCATACGCACATGCAGATGGTGAACGTTTTAAGCAGCTCTATCAGGAAGGAAGTTAAGGTGCTGGTGTTGCATGAGGTCATCTCTCTGCTGCCTGGTATGTCTGCAGGTCTTACTCAGGTGGTCAGCTGTTAATTTTTTAATGTGTCTTCAAAGGGGATAAAAGCTCCTCATGAATATGCAATACTGTGGGGATTTCAAATGGGGATTGTTCTTCTGCAGTCCATACAGGTCATATACAGGTCATTGTCCAAAAGCTTTTCCTCCTGACCTTGGCTGGTGGTCTGTGTGAAGTGAGTTTTGCTCTTGATAAACATAACTGTGTATTACAGCCCCATCAACTTGATATGCAGTAATCAGCTTCCATATTTCAGTGGTTGCACTGGCCATGAAGGATAAATTGTATTCTCATTTTATCTTGCCTTTCTTCTGCCTTTCTTTTGGTAAGGCTGTTGCAAGCCTTTGTGTTCATAGTCTAAGGGACTTTCAGATAAGTGCAGTGCTTCACCAGGGTCAGTCTGTTGTATCCGTGCACATGTACATTGTATGTCTGGTGGTAAACTCCTCAGTTCTGAGGAACTACAAGTGCCTATAGTTAGAAAGGACTTCTTCAAAATGATGATGTAAGATAGAGCATGGAGGTATTTTGGTCATAAATTGACCAAGGGCAAGCTGAGTCCCATGGACCAAGAGTGAAGCAGTATGTGTCAGACCTGATTTAAAGCAGTTGGATGGGTTTTTCTGTTTAAATTGGTAGCAACAGTCAGATTTTCTCATACTGCTCCTGAACAAATTCTTATATTGTGTGTCTGTCTTAAGACAGTGGAGCCTTAAATCATCTCAGCCAATGCCAATATAGATTTATTTTTAAAAGTATGGCATTTTTCATAGATTGATCTTGTTGGTTTGGGTTTTTTTTTAATGGTTGGCATTAAGCATCATCACTGTCTGAGAACCAGTGGTAATTCTAGAGGTCACATTGCCCAGTGAGAAACAGGTATTTCTACACTACCTACAAACTGGTGAAGCACACAACTGCAGCACAACTGTAACTTCATTCAGCAGGTGGCTGTAAGCCATAGAATTATGGATTCAAAGGCAAGAGGGACCAACTGCTTTCCGTGGGAGACAGACAAAACTGTAAGACTCAGGGAGTGGCACTTTCAGACAAAGCAGTTAGCGTTGGATGTGTAGCTCTTTGGGTCTCAGTGTTGCTAAAGCACATGGAAGAGCACAGGAAAACCAACTGGCTTGATCTGCCTTTTGGGTAGTTTATTAGTGCTCTTGATTATCCTAACCCCAGTCTGTTTCAGATGTGGCTGGCTGTGGTCTCCTCGAGCTTGGTACATAATGAGTTGGTGAAGTGCTTGGGAGTTGCCATGGAGTTCTGTGAGGCTTTCCTGAAGTCCCTAATAGAAACTGGGATGCGGTTTCTCGAGCTGACTTGAACTCCAGCCTTGCCAGGACAGTGCTGATACTTGCAAGCTGCATGGCTACGTGAATGAGGTTTTGTGGCAGGCTGTGTTGGGTAGTTAGAGAGGGGTGGGTTCTCTGGTGTGTATTTCAAAGTAGCTGTGGACACTGGCAGCCTCCATGGAGTTATTGATGCACTGTAAATTTTTATACTCGGTTGATGGCCTGGGAGTGTTGTGTGCACACAGGCATCCCCTGAGCATAAATCCAGGCTCTCAGGAACCAGAAAGTGCAGCAGACCTGGCTACAAACTCAGTTCTCTCTGTTCGTTCCTTCCAAATCTTTGACTTTCATGATTTGAAACTTCATACATGGAGTGAGGCTAAAATTCTACCCCCCCCCTTGCATACAATAGCAAAAGTCAGGTGTACTTTACGCCCATCCCTCAAATTCTCTCCTTACAAAGATACTAACTGCTATCTGCTGTACTGATCCTGATAGTCTGGGATGTGATGTCTGTCACCATCTCCCAAAAATATATCCTGGAGTGGAGTCAAGACACTTGGTGTGCTGTGAAGCTGTGCTGTCTAGAGAAAGGAGAGCTGCTTTGCCTGAGAGAAACTCGCTGTGAAGTTTGGCTTGTTCTGAGGTGTTGATTTGAGCAGAGTACCTCTGTCAAGGTTATGACATGGTGAGAGCAATCTGGTGAACAAAACTGGGATCACTGTTGGCCCCATTCTCTTCCACAGGTTTCCAAAACCTCATTATTGAGACAGATGATCTGGGAGGCTTTTGGATATGGTTTGGAACTTGTGTAATCTTTAGGTTTTGTAGGGGTTTGGGGAGGTTTGAATAGCTTTTCTGCGCAGATTTTCACCTCCAGGTTCAAGAAAAACAAGGGTGTCTCAATTAGTTCAAACAGTATTGTTATTTGTTAGGAGTCCAGTGAGAAACCCTCTTCTCTTGACTGAGCAGATTTAGTTGGACTTGGAAGGATTTTAGTTATCCCAGATTGTTTTAAGGCTCAGTCATCTAAGGTGGAAAGGTTGTGAGACCCTTAACACTGCACCCACAGTCCCACAAAGAAAGCCTCAACCATGCACCTGTGCCTCTTGTGGTCCTTAAATATCCCTAGACAAAAGAATAAGGAATGTTCGCAGTATCTTTAGGGAGTCCTGATTCTATCAGGAGGATTTTTTTCTTCTTTTTTTTTCTTTTTATTAACAACCCCTTTGACTTTGAAGCCTCAGCTGAAATACTTCTTGACCTTTACAAGTGAATCGGCGAGACACTAAGCATGTGAGGTGGGTCATATGGAACAGATTTAGATACAAACTCATATCATCCTACCAGAGGAATGCAAAGTCTCTCCCGATCCCTTCCACAAAGCTGCATCATGTGTGTGAGATAAATCCAAGGGACAGAAGGGGTTGCCAGAGCGCAAAGGACAATAACTTTGCTATCTCAAACAAAACAGACAGCACTGCTTTGAGAGTTCACTCTTAAAGGTGTAGGAACCTTCTCCCTTGGCCGCTGTGAATTACTAGGCGAGGGTGTCAGGGAGTGGAAGGGAGAGGGATTTACAGCTGCTTGGAAGCTGTGGTGGTCTGGCAAAATGTGGAAGGGACTGCATGAGCATGAAGGTGCCTTTGGAAAGCTGAGTACGATTTTAAAGTCAGAAGCAATAAAGAGTTCAACTTTGTTTGTTCTGAACCCCAGAGCATCCTGAGAGAAGGTTCCGTCAGTTCTTGTTTTACACACATCAAATTGTTTCTTCCTGCAACAAATCTTCAAGGGTAACAAGGGCTTTCCTGAGAGCCTAGAGGTGAATGTTCTCCTTCCTATGTCACCACTTGTCAAAATGCTGAAATGCATGTTGTTTGAATACCGATTGAGGAGAGGTTACCTGAAACGTGTGCTGTGCTGAGTAATGCAGTGCACAAGCCTCAGTGAAGCACAAACCAAAGACGACTGCTTGGGTGTGAGGAAACAACTAAAAGTGAGATCTGTGGAGATGAAGTAGGGCCCAGTTCAGTGTTCCAGGTGTGCAGCTAGCCATGTGGATCCTCAGAATGGCCATCATAATAAACCTTCTTGTGTTCTGAGCTGTGCTGTTGGTGTAACTCTCCTACCCAAGAACCCTTTTTGGTGCTCACCTCAGGCATGGGGCATCTCCCTTGCCTTGTTTCTTTTGGCAATACTGAGGAAAGGTTCTTTGGAGTTCAGAACCTTCTTTGAGAAGATGCAGTTATTATTTTGCTTGCACAAAGTCTGTTAATGGGAAGAGCATCTTTAAGCCCTTAGGCAATAATTTAGCTGGTTGGGACATTTTCTTGCCTCTCTGTCTGCAGGAACTGCTGCAGCAGGGAAGGTTGACAGTGTGCAGGCCCTAGTGATTAAGACATTTTTTCCGCAGTGAAGAAAGGAAATTACGTCCTCCCTTGGGAATGGGAGGAGGAACTGCACAACAGAAGACCATTATGGTCATCTTCTGCCACTCATTTTGATGGAACCCACAAATCCAGCTGGCAGAGATCGTGCTTAAGCTTTTGATAGAGACAGAGCTTAAGGCAAACCCATTCGTTAGCATTCTATTTGACAACCTATACGTGACTAACTGTGTAAGTTAGTGGCATGCTCGGTATCATGCTCCTTTCTGAATCCTCCTCTGGCTGTCCCATTGATTTCTAGAGGGAGAGTGGATGCCTAATACCAGTGGTGTGTCTAAAAGCTGGCTGTTGGGATCTGCTGTGATGCCCAAATTCCATTTAGGCTCTGAGAATTAGCTTACGTTTTCTGAAGATTTGGGTACTCTGTGGGTTTTGGGTTCTGTTGTAAATCCAACCATGAGTGTGTTGGAATGGGAACTACTGAGGCACAGTGCTCCAGTGCTTGGGCTCCTTGTGGGACTTCTGAACCCTTGGTGACCTGCGTTTTTGCTGGTGAAAGGTGGGAAAACATGAAAGCATCTGGCTGCTGAGACAAACCTTGGCAATTTTAGTTAGAGAGGTGTCAGGCTCTTGACCAACATCATTCTTCATTCTCTTATTTCACAGCTTTTTCTTTCAAAGTGCTTTTGCCTTAGGACTCTACAACTCTGACCTTTAGCACCAATATTATACCTTTAATTATGTCTGCTAGACAAATATGTCACCTTCAACTTACTTTAGTGGTGGCATGCTATGAATCTCCCTTGGCCAAGGTACTGTAAGGTGCTGGGTTTCGACAACGCTGTGAGTAGGGAAGCATTTTAAGCTGTTCATTGTATAATCATCCCTGTAAGGTGGTGTTTTCCTCTAAATTAATCAGCAGGGCTTGTATTTAATCACCAATGATCTATGTCTACTTTGTCCTGAGATTACAGACCTCTGTCTCAGAGTTTCATGGTAAGCTGGGTTCTGTAGTTTATCTGGTTTGTGGGATTTTAATAGGTTTGGCCTGCACAGAAGTAGACGGACACTTGACCTTGAGCATAAGAGTGGAAGAGGAGCCACAGCCCCCATTGGTGTTGCTGACAAAGCAAACAGTTTAAATATGGAAATTAAAATTTTATTTTCTTTGTGTTTATCTTTTTTTTTTGCTTTGGTTTTTTTTTTAGTTAACCTATGGCAGAAGAAAAATACAGCTCAGGCTGCATCTGCACCAATCCTCAGATTATTAATATTCCTATTAAAGAGCAATGAGGATAAGGAGCAAATGGGGAAGAATAGGAATTTCCATGCTTGCTGGCACTACAGCATAAAACATTATTAAGATGATTTGTTAAATAATAGAAAGGGTTTTTCATTTCCTAATTTTCTAGCTGCAGCTAAAGCTATCTCCCAGCAACTGGCTTCTCATTCCTTAATATTTAGACTTATGGACCAATTTGAGAGTGTTTTCTTTCCTGCTATGATTAATGCTTCTATGAAACAATGTCATCGCCAGCCATCTACCTACCCTGTCAGCTTGGCATCAGTCTGGCTGTGCTGTGCTGTAATTTATGGCTTCAGCCAGCAATTTGCAAATCTAATGTTGGGGAGGCAATGAGGATCTGAAATTTGAATGCTTTTTACTGATTTGGTAAATATCTCCCCCATTAGTGAAACAAATGGCACAGGGATCAGACATCATCTCCAAGGCTCAATAAATATTTTATCAGCCATAATGGAAATTGTCAAATGGATCTAATTGTACAATAAGTTATCAACAAGATATCAAAGTTGGACATGGCCTCTGCCCTTGCCTCTCTTTGCAGACTTTTGTCTTCCATTGTGACTTCCTGGGAGAGAAGGAGGGAAGTGCAGAGTTCATTGCCAAGTGGTGTGAGCAACATAGGGAGTGATTATCCATTCAGAAGATAAATTCTGGGGAAATAATTAACTCTCCCCTGCTTGACTGTGAAGCAGGACTGCAGCAGGTTCATGTAAATCTCTCAAATGGTAACTGATATTTTTCCACTGAACCCATACACATTGATCTAATCCATCAGGGGAAATTATCCATCAGGGATACTGCTCTCGAGGTAACATTCATGGCTTCTTTCCTTCCTGAAGGGGCTGAGTGAGCAAATTCAGAAGCAAATTTTAGTTCTCTGGCAGCAGTTGGGGGATTATCTAATTAATGTGGTAAAAAAAAAAAGTGTAGGAGAAAAATGACCTAACTTTAACTAAAATTGAATGTAATTATTACTCTGCTTGAATTCAGTGCAGTGGTCAGTCACAGGAAATCCAGATTTGTAAACAATTAAAGGTTGATTTGAATGCCTGATTTGAACAAGGTGAAATGAGAAGACTGCCATGCTAAAATTCATGCTTTTGGAGTTGCTGTGTTAAACTTCATCCTAGAAATGTATTTAAATGAGTGTAGGTCTTATCATATCTTTGTGTGTGTGTGAGGGAATCCCACCCACCGATCGAGAAAAAGCCATTAAATAAGAACAATCTCCCATTTAAGAGTTTCCTGAGAAGGGAGGAGGGTTACTCTGTGGGAGTGAGAGGAGTGATATTGGGATGCTCTCCAGGTGCCTGTTCACTTACATCTAGGTAGGCAGCCAGAATCCTGTGGGCTTTGGGGAAACTTGTGTCTGATGGAGTGCATCTCAGGTGTTTCTCAAGGTGGGAAGTCTCATCGTCTCTTCCTGAAAGCATTCAGTTCTCAGCCAGCCTGTTAATATTTAATGGGCAGGGACATGGAAGGTACCTGTTCACAAAAAAGCATTTGACTGCCTTAAACTGCTCCATCAGGTCACAGCTTTTTCTGTTCATGGTAATTTTTTCCCCCAAGCAGCCGTTTTCCAGGAGCCACAGGATGCTGTCTCAGATCTGTTTACTCTGTGCCTTAGGTTGCCTGTTGCTCAGAATGGGAACATCAGTGCTCTGCTGCTTCACTGGGGTTGTAGATATTGCCCGAGGGCTTGAGATCTTGGAACAAAAGGTGTGGAAGAAGTGGAAGAGTCTGCTTTTCTTTTTCTTGAAAGTATTGTTTGGGTCTCAAACTTGCCAGTGTCTCCTGCTGGGTACCTAGCTGAGGAACCTCAGTCTCTTTGGAGTCAGAGAATCTCAGACATGTTCTTGGATGCAGCTCCAAGTTATGGTTTTCATTAGACCTCTTGGAGGCTTGACTGGAAGGTCCATGCTTGATGTTTTTGGTTTCCTGTCATTCTGAATAAAAATAAGGGTAGAGAATGTGGTACCTTAATAGGAACCTTGAGTAGAAGTAGCTTTAGGTAGCCCTCTCTTTGAGGAAGTGCTTAAAATCTAAGCTAACAAGCTGCAAACATCCTAGAATGTGTTTTTACTGTTAGCTGGTCAGGTACAGCTACTTTCTGCCTTGTAAATAGGAAACAGAAATAAATGGAAGTGTGTGTGGAGTTAGAATCAATTGCAGGATGTTAATAACTGAGCAGAAGGAAGATCATAATATTCATTAACTTAATGAAGGGTGAAGGAGCTGTTTTAACAAAACACAGCAGAGACACAAGTAAGACCAAGTTCAGCTTGGGCTTCAATGCAGGCTGTAGCCTGGGGGTTGCTGAGTTGAGAGCTTTCTAAACATAAGCCATATGCTTGTTCTTTTAAAGTATATGTTCATTTTCCACCCCTGCACTGGTTGCTCTCTGTTATGCACAGTAAGCATGTGAGTTGTTTAGTATGGTTTTCTCCAGAGGAGTTCTGGAGATGATTTTTACTCTTCTGGTTTTTTTAACCAAGATCTAAGCATGATGGAGTGGTAGCTCAACAGATAATATCAAGGTCTTGACATTGTTAACCAATGGTTTAAAATGCTGGATTCAGAAAGCTTCAGACCGCTCTGTAGCAACATAGGAAGAAGTGGATGTGATTAACTTTGTGCTTAAGAGGTGACACATCTAAAGAGTTGCTTGGCTCAAGTGCAATAGATGCATGTTTTTAGTGCAGTGTTTTCCCAGGTCTGTTTCCAGACCAGTGCTGTAGAAGAAAAATCAGAATCACCTTGCAGGTAATTGTGAGATGTGTTTTGTTAATAATTCCTTCCTGTTAAAACTCAGTGGCTGGTGAAAGTGAAGAGTCTGTGTTAGCAGGGAGCTGGAGAGATGAGGGGGGATTGCAGTGTGGACCATGCATGCTCCCTTGGAAAAGCAGCAGATGTTCATAGCTGTCCCTGGTTAGCCACAGGCAGTGAGACAGACTTGAAATAGAGTTCTTCACTCTGCAAGTGAAGATTTGAGATACAAAACCCCATTTATGGATTATTTTTTGGCCTGACTGGAGATTGACTAATTCCCAGTCTCTTGTCTTCTGACCAGTGTTCTCTGTAGCATCTAAAAGCACTGCAGTGTTTTGTTTCTCTCTAGCACACAACCATTTTGTTTGAATGATTCAAGTGATGACAAACTGGTGGGTGGGAGCAAGCCCTGACTTTATCCCCAGTGATCTGCTGCACAGCAGTTCACTTTGGGGAGAGAGCTATTGATTTTTAATGCCAGGTTCATGCAGTCCTTCTGTTCTTTGCACCCCATGCAGACCCCCACCTCCAAATCAGCAGTCCTAGATTTTTATCTGTAATGGCTTCTGGTGAGAGAGAAGGGGGGGGGGGGAAGGTTGTTCTTAAGCATTCATTTTCTAGGCCAACAATAACCCCAGCCTAGACAAATAACTCCCTCCTAGTTCCTACAGAGAGAAGTGTTAGACTACACAGACAGTGAGGTCATTCATAGTCACTATTGTTTCTTGATAACCCAATTAAGAAAGTGCAATATATCTAGCCTGTTTCCATTTAATTATCTAATTTGTCTGACTGAGCTGGAGCAGCTATCTCCTCTGCACTCTGAGGTTGCTGTCACACCAAGGGCTGTTCCTGCAGCGTGCTCCCCAGGTGCTTTTCATTCATTTGACCTATAGCCATAGCCAGATATAAATCAGGGAGGTAGAGAGAGCCATCACATTGCCTTCCCTTACTTTATCATTGGGGGGAAATGTGTGCACTAGATTGAGAGGCACAGAGCCATTGCCCTCCTGCTAATCTCAGACCAAACTTTAATAAAGGTATTTTATAGTCTTCCCTTTAGAGCTAAAGATGGCTGGGGGAAAAAAAAAGGAAAAGAGGTTTGCGTGGAGGAAGATTTGTCAGTGTTGGATGTTCCCCAGCAAAGGATCAAAGCCACAATACTAATATCCAGTGGAGAAATTGTCTGTATTTCTCTGTTTTTAACATGCTCTAATGAACGTTGTGTTTATAAATGCTCTGTACTGTGATTATTGCTGCTGCCAAATGTGCTCCAGAGATACCTGTCTGAAGCTGAGGAATGATTTCCCACCAACAGCCCATACCTTCAGCCTTCTGAAGCTGTACAGATTAGGAGCTAAACTGCAGGAAGACTGCTTCTTGAAGGTTTTGTTCTTCTGAACTCCTTATTGCTCTGTCCTTCTACCCAGAGCTTCCTCATTGGCAGTCTCCAATTCACAGACTCAATGATCTTGTTCCTAGAAGCGTGTTTAGTAAACTGAATGGAGTTGGTGCAAGATCCTGAGCTCTGGACTCAGGGCTTTTGTTTGTACTGAGTGGTGATTGCTGGCCTAGCTTTGGACACTGGGTTCCACTTTTAGGCACTTACTCAAGTGATAGAGTGTTTTAGAGGTGCTTGTGTTCTGGCTCCCTGGGAGAGTGGTAATGATGTCCTCAGTTTATCCACTTGGCAAATTGGTGCTGATGATTGAGAATGATGTTACCCATCAGATGAGTGGCTCAGCTAATCTGTGTCCTCTAACAGCACTGGGTGCTTTAGAGAGAGAGGAGGGAGAGGAAGCCTCTGAGGGAAAGTTGCCTTTCAAAATGGGAGTTCCATCTTAATTCAGACAAGGTTTTTGTGGCTTGATTCACCTTTCAGGTGTAAAAGACATACAGTAGGAGAAGCAGCACCATGCCCTTCTCTGATACTGTGCAGTTGGTCTTGTGCCTGCTGCTGTTTGTGGCTCAGTCCTCTGGGGATGACCCACCCATAAATGTGGTGCTATAGATACACTGCAAACATTTCTCAGAGATAGTAACAGCCTCAAAGATTTGTGGTCTGGCTGGAATGATGTTCTTCAGGCTAGAAAGACATCTTCTGGGCTTACTGTAGTGCAAATGAGCCACCTGAAAAATTCTGCTTGGAAATATTGGAGAATATTTGAGGGTGTTCCTGTTGTCGAATTGCCAGTGTAGCAGCAATGAGCTCGTTGGCATGGGGCTTGATTTTTGGAAGCCAGGGACATCCACCCTTCCTGGGGGTGTGGGTGTGTGAGTTTTCTCTTTTCTATTTTTTTTCCTGAGGTTGTTTGAGCTGCTGCTGTTTCTGAAGAGGTGTGTTCTGTGCTACTTGAAGTTAACCATGAACTGTGCTATCTGCTGATAGCATGGAGCTTTTGTTTGCTTTGCTACAGTCTTGTGCAGTCCAAGCAGGTGGACAAATACCAAAGAAGGGTTTGGCTTTGTTTGTGTTGTGTGTGGGTTTTCTTCCTCTCACCTCTCCACCCCTTTAACCCTGTCTCAAAAGCACAGGTCCAGGGGTGCCTGTTTTGTCGTGCTGGATCATGTTTAGAGAGGAGTTTAGCAGTGTCATCAGAAACTTGGCCCTCTGCTTGTGTTTCCAGTAATCCCTGATGAACACTTTGGCTAACAAGGATCTGCTGGGAACAAACAGGTTAGCCAAAGGATGAAGGAGGAGCTATTGAATTTGTCTGAGGCATGGACAGATGAGTGCCTCATGCCATCTTTGTGGTGTTAGAATTCAATGTAATTGTAGAGTATGAGTTGACGCAGTCTGCTCTCTCTGTTTACCAGGGATTATCAGATCACCTGGTTATACAGTGTATTGGGAAAGACCTTTCTAAGAGTTTGAATGACCTCATTTGGTGTTACATATTCTAAAATACTTGGGTGTTTTGCTATTACAGCCCATGGAGCAAGTGTGTGTGTGGGGTGTCTGTAGGCTTGCAAATATATCCCAGTTCTTACCTAGAACATCCTTGGCAGTTCATAGGCCTGGGGGGGTGATGTCTGTTGTTCTGCTTAGGATGTGTCTCCATTAGGGATGTGCACCCTTCACAGGGATGTGTGACCTCCTGGAAGCCATGGTGGCCAAAATATTGTAAAGGAGATTTAGTAGTGGAGTGTACCTGAAGTGAAGCACTGAAATGGTTGCTGCCTTTGCACCTGCAGTTTGGTTCCTGCTTCATGCCATAATATTCTGTTAAGTGCTTGGCTGGATGCCAGGAATTTGGGAAAATGTTTGTAAATCCTGAAAGCTTCACATATTTCTCCTGAATGATTATTAGTTCAAATATTTGTTCTGTGCAAAGACAACAGCCATTGTTTGTTATTCTCTTGTTGAAAAAGGTTGGCTGCCCAGCTGGGGCAATGTTCTGCACTGGTATCTGCAGTGATCAGCTCCCCCCCACCCCCCTTCCCAGTTTGGCCAGGTAATTTCTGCAGGTTCCCCCCCATGGTGCTGGGTTTGAGAGCACTTCTGCTAGTGACTTGCAGGAAGAAACCTTGACACCAAAAAGCTGAAGCAGACTGTTTGAGAAACCAGTGAGCAGAGTGTGATTACTCCAACCATTTAGCAGATACTTCAAAGCCCACACTCAGAGCAGGCACAATCTGTTAGCATATGTGGGGGCTAGATTTATAATGCATATAGTCTCTACCATTTGAACTCCTGGAGGAGTTCAGATCCAAAAGCAGAGGGCTTGCTTGGTTTGGGTCTCTCTTTAGCATGCTTTTCTCCATGACATGTAGCAAAGGGCTCTTGGAGATGGCTGGGGGACCACATCTGGCAGCTTATGTGCAACGCTTGGGCACGTGTTAGTTCACAGAAGCCAGGAGTGGATTTCTGGGTCTTGCTAGCTGTGCAGAAGTTGCCATTATTAGCCTCAGTTAGCATCTTATTGACTCCTCTCCCTCTGCTCCCCCTTCCCCTCTGGTCTGAGGAACCTCAAGAGCATCTGCATCTTTCTGGATGGCAGAGAGCCCGAGCAAGATCCTGTGCTCCTTCCCACTCTGATAAAAGACAAAACAACTAAATTAAATTGGAAGCAATCTCTGCATTACACCAGCCTGCACACTGCAAACTTCTCAAAACAAAAGAGGTGCAGGGGAAGCCAATCACCATCAGGAAGGGGGACAAAAAAGTGTCTCTGGACTAGAACTTCTACTGTTCCTTAACTCAGAACTGAAATATTTTAACTCCTCTGCAACCAGAGCCATTTGAGTTACAGAAGGCACACAGCAAAGCCAGGAAAGTTGCACTCAGTCTGGATGTTACCTGAATGTTGTGCTGCTAAGGAATGACATCATTTCAGAGCAAACGGGCCTGCAGTTGATGTCAGGGATGTTGCTGCAGTTTGCACATGTTCACCAGGGAGATGTGTTAGCCAGCCAGAGGGATAATGTGCTAGTGACTTGGCAGGGTAAAACTGCAGAGGAAATCCAAACTGTCTTCTAACACTAGGATTCTTTTTTTTTTCCTTTAAAAAAAAATATAGTAGAAAGTTTGAAAGACTAGACTGTTATTTGTTATGGCTAAATTGGCCACTGCCCCACTGGCATAAAGCACAGTCTTTTGTGAAAACTTGTTGCTAGATTTTATTTCATTGGAAATGGAGGAATGGAAAAGTTAACTGATCAGGTATCTTGCCTCATCCAATTTAATTATTTTAAGCAAAGAAGACAAAAAAAAAAAGAAAAGGGTGGCTGGGGGGAGAGGAATTCCTTGGAGCTCAAGTCACAATGTTATTATCAATTCAAATTCAGTGAGCTTTTCTGCCCCCTGACTCTGGATGGAACCTGATCCTATGAAGCAGAGATGCTTTGCCTGATTCTGTGTGCCTGTGCACATGTGTGTGCTGCAAATTGTTCCTCATGTTTTTAGCCTTCTTTAATCTGTGTTAGAAACAAATGGGATCCTCTACATTATTCTTTTATTATCTTGCACTAAAACAATGAGAATTATTTGCATTTATATAGGCTCAGAGTGAACCTTCAGCCCTTTCAAAGATCGGAGATGTTCTTTGTTGTCTACCTGTGAATTAGGTTTTCCAGAGGAGCACAGGAATATCAGCTCACACTATTGCCACATATTTAAACACATTGTTAGTGAAAGCCTCTGCCAAGATAGACTCATAGAATAGAATCCCCTGTAATCTTGAGGGAACTTGAAAGCCCAGAGCTCAGAGCAGGAGAACTGTCAGCTCACCACCTGGACGGGCTGCTCCCAGGGAACATGCTTGGCACCTTGCACCATCATGTGTTTCTCTTCTGGGGCAGAGCACTGCCTCAGGCAGGACAAGGGCTGGTTTCTGCTCCTGGCAGAGATGACCTGATCCCTGGCAGCAGGGTCCAGCTATTCATGTAGCTCAGTCTGTGCCCCAGCAGTTGGAAGATGATTTTGCAGCAAAGGCTTTCCAATGGGATTTAGTGGCAGCAAAGATGGTTTCCTAACCCTCACTCTGTCACCTTGGCCAAGTCCCTCTGTGTCTCAAGGGTTTCATTTCTTATCTCTACCATTGTGTTTTTCTGTTTATTAAGGTCTGAACTTTTGGGGGCACAGACCTTTGGGTAGTTATCTCTGTAGCATCTATCAGAAGATGCTCTTAACCTCATAGCCTATGTAAATGCCATCACTAAACACACAAGCTATAGTTTCAGCTGGGGACAGATGCAGGCATTTGAGGACAAAATGCACCTGCAAATACATGCAGATACCTGGAAAATCATGAGCCTGCAGTTCATGGCTCTGAAATTTCTTCTAATGTCACCCCAAACCAGCAGAGTGTAGGAACATGGCTTCCTCTCCTCCTTTAGTGATATCAGCAACTCTTTGTGGAGAAATGCAGAATTTCGAGTTTGCAGGTTGGCAGCTAATAATTCATCTTTATGGCTTTCTCAGGAAACAGTTTTTCTTTTTGCCAAGGACTGTTCAGCCCTGAGACCAGCATGGCATTGTGTTTAATAGATCTGGAATTAGCCAGGATGTGCTTGGCAGTAAATGGTGCAGGGATTACAAACCAAATCGAGCAAAACAACAACAAAACCAAGTTATTCAAGGCTGGATGGGGCCCTGGGCAACCTGATCTAGTGGATGGTGTACCTGCCAGGCAGGGGGGTTGGAACTAGATGATCTTTGTGATCCCTTCCAACTCTGACAATCCTATGATCCTATTTCTGCAGACTCTCCCATCTGGGGTGACTACAATAAAAAATTACTTCTCTGGAAGTGATGTCATCCCATCCTAAGTTTGTGAAGTGAGTGCAGTTTGCCTTTGCAAGGGAAAAGGGGAAAGTGTTTGCCTTTGGAAAAAATCAGTCTAGTTTTTTACAAGCATTCCAGAGAAGCTGTGAGAATTGCAAGGCCTGTTGGTAGGCACTGCAGCCACCTGCCTGTGTCTCCCTCCTGACTGATAACTCCCAGCTCCATTTTGATACTGTGCCAGTGGTGAGATAACTGGGACAAAGGAGGAGCTTTCTCCTCGTACATGGGTGGCTCCCCTCAGGTAAAGTAACTCAGTTGTTCCTGAGTTGACCCTTTGACCTTCTAATCACTGACAAATTATCCACTGCTTTATACTGCAGTCTTCATTAGGCACTGTTATTAAACAGACTAATTTCTCTTTTCTTAGGACAGGATCACTGAGGTGCAATAATGACCCTTTTCATCCCATTCACTGAGGGCTTATGGAACTATTACTATGATATTTTAATATAATTTTTAGTACATTGTGATAGCTCCCATGGCAGCTTTTCAGCCAGGTGATGCAGAGAGCATCACTGTCAGACTGGGTGTTGTCTTGTATCACATGTTTGAAAAGTCCTCACACAAGGTATCCCCTTCTCCCAGAGACAGGAAAATCCCACAGGTGACTTCCTCCTCCTGCACTCCCCAGAGCCACAGACCCAGGCAGATTCTCCTGGCCCTTGTTGGCAGCCATGGAGTTTGCAGCTGGTCTGGTGTGTGCTGCTGAGCAGGGTTAAACTCTTCCCACGTGGACCTGCTGCAGCAGAGTAAGCTGGAGCTGCTCGCTGTGGTTCCTGTGCCCAGACCAGGGCTTTGTCCAGGTGAAGGTGCTTCCACAGGAGGAGGTTTGTACACCAGTAAACCCCAGTACCAGTGAGCTCTCAAACTGGTGATGGCAGCAGTCTGAAGCCTGAGCTCTACAGCAGACTTTAAGTAAGTCTGAAGGGGGGAAAAAAGGAGGAAATAAGTTTCGCCTAAAATAACAGAGCTAACTTGATGTTGCTTGCATGATATTTTTGAAGGTTTCCCATCAGTCTTTTCACTAAAGCCTCTCCACTTTTTCAAAGGATTGATTGTGAAGGTATAGGGAGTGTGGAGGAGGGCAGACAAATTAGGGGTTTAAAATTACTATTAAGTATCTTAATTTCAACCCCCTTGACTGAGATCCTCAGTTCAGAAGGGAAGAAATCAATGAACCATAGTCCACAGTTTGGAAGAGACCTAGTGAGCTTAAGTTTCCAATATTAAACACCTTAAAGAAACCCAGTTTCTCAGGAAGCTGTAAGTACCTGCATTCTGCACAGACATTTCCTTTCTGGTGTTGCCAAGGGAGCAGCAAGCACTGGGACATCTAAAATCACTCTGGAGAGCTTAAGAGACTATGTTTGATAAGCATTTATTCCCCAGTGTCCTTTCAGCCATAAAGGGATGGGATTTGTACTTCATAATGTATGAGCTAAACCAAATCCAAATTCACTATTTCCCCAAAATTCATTTTAAAAGTTGGGGATTGGGGCTGAGTGGACAAGTAGATCCAGCCAGAATGCAACTTTTGAGAAGCTTAGTGTTTGATCTTCCTCCTCCTTTGTGTTCCTGTGGATTCTTTTGGCTCTGAGCTGTGTCCTCAGGGGCAGAAGGAGAACTCTCTTGCATGCTTAGATGGGGCATATTCAGTATGTCCTGTGCATGAAATCAAAGACTTTCCTAAATGACCATGCAAACCTTATCTGACCTTTCCACTCTTCTGTGGTCTGCTTTTCACCAGCTGTGTGGCTCCTTCTCTGAGTCTCTTTTCTTACTGGCCTTAGAAAGCCTGAACTGATGATGGAGAACCTCAGCAGAACACAAGGTAGAGAAGCAGAGACAGGGCTCAGGTGACAGCACCTTTTGGTTTATGAGTTTGTTGCTAATCCCTTTGAAACTGGGAGCTTAACTGTTTTGTCAGTGGGAGCAGGAGTGGGTGCTTGATCTATGCTGTCCTAGTGCTTAAATGGCTGTGGCTAAACCCTCCATTTTCAAACACAGCATCTCAAGTGTCTAAACCCAGAGTGGTGCAGCAAACAGAACAGAAAACTCTCATTTTCAGACATTCCAGCTGTGTGCTCCTTCCAGTACTGCTCATCCTCAGCCTCTGCTGAGGAGCTGAGCTTGCCTTGAACCAGGGGAAACTTTGTGATCCTGAGAGTGTTTGCAGGACTGAGCTTAATCAGAGCAACAGGTCATCTCCTGGAAGATTGTCAGTGGCAAGGCACAAAGCAAGATCAGATCTGTTGAGCAGGTGAACCCAGAGCAGCTGCAGCATCAGAAAGGAACTGGTGATCAGTTCTTGCAAGTAGGTAGCTGTTCTGTAAGCCACTGGTAAGTCTGAGCTCTGGCTATTTTAGTTGAAAGTCTTTTGTTGTAAGACTTGGAAAAACAAAACAAAACAAAAAAACAAAGCAAAACAAAAAAAAGGCCAAACATAAATCAAGTGGAATCAAAGGCTTGGGTTTGCCTGATGGGAGCTATAGGGAGATTGTGCCTGGTGATTAGCATCTCTCACAAAAAGTACTTGCAGTTCAGGTTCACAGAATTATTTCCCTGTTATCTTTGTTGTCGATGGCATGATTGTATATAGATTTCCACAGAAGTGCTCTGTTATTTTGGAGTGAAAAGGACTTGCTGTATTGTTTGAAACACACTTGTTCCAGTGCTGGGTACTTTCCATCTGTTTTCCTCTTTCCTTCCTCTCGATAGGAGCAGCATTTCCTCCCCTTCTTGCTCTGCTGGAGGGGTGGAGAGGGAGACTCTGTGCAAAGCCTTGCTTAGCTCCCTGTTCTAGGATGTTGCCCAAGATCTGAGCAGTGCCTTTGGGTAAAGAAAAGAGGAAAGAGGGGAGAAGGAGTGATTTCTGTTGGTTTGTTTCAAAGGCTTTTGGAGGAAGCATACATGCAAAGCTTTACAAAAGGGAGCCTAGATAAAGTAGGATCCACCAGTTCTGCTACCTAATAGCTTGTGGGTGGCCCACACAGTACAAGTTTGGGCCCTAGTCCAGGTCATGGTGAATTAAGGGTCCACAACAGAAAGAAAACCTTCTCCAGCAAGTGGTGATTTCTCCCTCCTTCCTCTCTCAAACCACACAGGCTTCTCTCTGCCATTCCAGCACACAGCTGACCGTGCCCAGCTGGCAAAGGAGCAGTTATCTCTGCCCTAGATAGGTGGCTCCTTCCATGTTCCTCCACGGGACATGGAGAGTAATTCGTGTTTGAGGCACCCTGGTTGTCTTTCTGCCCACCCTGTGTCCACTTGGAGATGGGCAGAACTCAGCCAAGGCTGTCAGCTTGTGTTAAATAAGAGCAAAGTGGGAAATGGAGAGGAGTATGGAAGGCTAGCAGGCTTCCCAGGAAGGCAGCAGGGATGCTGAGCAGCACAGGGTGGTGGCAGTGGGGCTCTGTCTTCTGCTGACCCCCAGCTGCTGCTAACAGTTGGGATGTAACCTTGTCTTCCCCTCAGAGCTGTGTGGTGTAATGGATTGCTTTAAATTAATAATGTGTAGAAGGAGATTTACACCAGAGTGCTCAAATATTGTCTTTGCCTTTTATTCATGCATTTGTCACTGTAATCTCTAATAGAGGTGTTCAGTGGGGGGGATAAATAATGAAGGGGAAAAAAACTCTGTCATCATCCAGAGCCATTTGCAAATTCATCACCAATATTCTTTTGGAAGCAGAGACAGAGGGAAATGAAAAATATGTGCTGGTGCTAATATATCTCCCTGATTTCCATCTCCCATCCATTCTGAGAGCCTACTTTGAGCTATGATAGAATGGGAATCCCAGGAATTGCCATGCCTTTTGAAAGAGGAGGCTGAGGCTGCTGCTGAGCCTCTCAAGCAACAGATTAAATATAGTCAGTGAATGCTAAGTTAATGTCCTCCATAGGCAGACATAATACACTTACCTTGTGGGGTTTGATTAATTAGAGGTTGAGTAATCGTGTACCAAATTGGAATGAAGTTGCAGCAATTCTGTAGCACTTAAGCTGTTGTGCAAGCTTTTAAAGGCATGTTGGAAAAGGCAGGAAAAACAAAAGCAAATAATTTGAAGTAGAAAACCTCCAAATATCCTTTTGTATTAGTTATTAACAAGTAAGGCTGACTGAAAGTCCCTGGAGGAGCCACCCTGAAGCAGATGCAGTTGCTCACCAAGTGCAGATTCCTTCAGCCTTCCTAAGACGTGTTGCAACTCCAGAATTTTGAAACTGTGGTCTTGGGACAGAAGAAAATGTGTTCTTGCAAAAGAGCTTCCCTGGTCATATTCCCTGACCATCCAACCTTGTGAATTATTACCAAACTGAGAGGGGGAAGACTCTCTTTCACTGACCTGTGGCGTTTTACAGGGCTGCTTTGGGTAGCAGCAGGGTAGGGGCTAGATAGGATCCTCAGACATGAAGTGAAAACTAACCAGAACTCATTTTACACCTTTTTCTGGAGCCTTTCTGATTGCCCTGGTACCAACCTGGGTACTAAATTGGCTTCCAGTGTTCTTGGAGGCCAGCCTGGTGAGCTGTGAGGGACGTGGCTGAGAGCAGAGGAAGAGAAGAGCAAGGCTCAGTCTGTAGGAGGTTTCCTCAGCAGCAGCTCCCCAGGAGCAGTGGTGCCACTTGAGCCTCTCCCAGCAGAGACCAGGCTGTGTTTTCACTGACTGCACTGGCTGCTTGTGCAGCAGCAAGGCTGTAGCTAGGGGATAGTGGTGGAAGATGGCTTAAAGGCTAGGTTTGGGCTTAATGTATCCGTAGTGAGGTAGTGACACTGTGTTTTTGGAGCCTGTGAGCTGAGAAGTGCCTGGGCTGCATGGAGTCTGCTGGGGTGTGTGTGATTGCTCCCTGCTGCCAAGTGGGGCTCGGTTAGAACCAGCCAGCAGAGTGAAAACAGAATGTAGTAGCACTAGGAAAGGGGGGAGAAGATGAAATATATCACAAGATAATAAGAAAATAAACCATTAAAAGGCTCTGTTTCCTATTATCATGTGGTTTTATGTTAATGAAGTTGTTCCAGGCCTGTTTGAGTTTAACTCAAGCAGGGGAATATGAGTAATATGAAAAATATGTGGGGATGAAGACCCTAAGTTAAAAAGTCTGTGAAACATTTAATGTTTTCATTCACCATGCATTTCAGAAGAAGACATAAAGCAGCCAGAAAGTGGTATGGGGGGAAAAAAAAAAAAGGCATTAAGTGCCAGACTTTCCTTTTTGTGCTCTCTGGATCTCTGGGTTGGTGTTTAGAAAAGCAGGACAAACTTGACACTGATGCTCCTGTGGGCAAGCACAGGATGATCAAGTTCAGGTTCATTTACTCAGTTTACCCATCTTGACATAAATGCTTTGGTGAATCTTCCAATTCCAGCAAGGATGAGGAGGGGTAAATTGCCAGCTCTGTGGAGGGTATCTGTTCAGATTTAAATCCTGCTGCTGGGGTTTTTAAACAGAATTGATTTCTAGAAGAAGACAAAAGTATTGGAGGTAGAATTGGAAAGCAGCTTCCTTCTGAAAAATAGCAAATCATCCCAGTGTCCACAGAGAAACTGGAATATGTTGTGTAGTGCTTTATTTCAGAAAAGCTAACAAATTTAGCTCTGACCTGAAATGACCTAGATGTAAGAAAGAAAAAGAGAGAGCATGAAGAGACTAAGCTGTCCTAGGTCCAGAAAAACAGATTCCATTCTGAATTGAGTTGAGCTAATTTTTTCTGTTTCAGTTAATTGAAAACCTTGAAGAAATCTGCTGTCATTTATTATGCCTTCAGCTCTTTAAAGGAAGTTTTGCTTTAAGAGTGGACTTAAAAAAAATGATTGAGGCTAGCAAGGATCCTACCCAGGAGCTAGTTGGAAAAGGTTTCCTCCCTGATCTCTGTGGGGCAGCAGCATCCTTTCACAGCTTTACCATTTACTGTAGAGGAACATCTCATTGTTCCTCCTCACTGCTTTAGATCAGTGGGGTCCAGAGCACAGGTCTGAGAAACATGGAGGTGCTGCAACTCAACTAGTGAGCTGAGTTCCACTGGAAGAGCTCTCAAGAGTGGCAGAGAGCTGACAGAAATAAACACAGAGCAGCTCATTTCACTGCTCACGGCCTCAGAGCTGTGCTGGCTGCTGGGCATGCAGCATACCTAGAGTTTGGCCAGCCAAAAGAGAGGAGGGGGTTTGGGTGCTTTGCTTTCCTTACTTTGGGTTGGGTTTGGTTTTCTTTTTTACTGTTTTTTGTTTGCTTACTTAAACCCACTTTTCTTTCTGTGTTCTTGCTGGTTATAAGCAGAGCAGTATGGCTAGGGACTCCGGATCTACACCTGGCCCCAGGTCTTTCTCTCTTTCAAAGCCAGACATCAGTTTTCTCCAAGGCAAATCTCTTGGAAATCCAAGGGAAGGTCAAGGACCTAGCCCTGGTTTAAGGAAAGTAAGCTTCTAAAATCTTCTTCCAAAAAGAGAACTTTCTGTCATACCTTCCATGCATGGAGTATTCTAAATTAGCCCCAGAATTCAACAGCAGGTAGCACAGGAGGAAAGGCACTGAGCACAGAGTCAGGTAAGAAAATGGATTTTGGGGTGAGATGCAGTAACAAGCTATTGAAGGAGAGATGGAATGGAAATGGCCATGAAATGAAAGTAAAAGGAAAGGCTTAGCACCAGGCAAGGTGCAGAGGTGGAGTTTGGTGCTGCACAGCCCAAACTTAAACACCAAGAAGATACAAAAATGGGAGTTTATTTGGTTTTTATAGATGTATTCTTTCCAGGGTATATAGCTTTCTTGAGCACCTGGGAAGAGGTGGTTTTGGTTTTGTTGTTCTGGGTAGGTGATGTTATTAAGAGGCAATATTAGGAGACAGTGGCTCTATTTAGTTCTAAATAAAAATAAAATGCTATTTTTGATTGGTATATTTAGTGCAGCCACACTTTCCCCTGAAAAACAGAAATAACAGCAGTGTAGACACCTGCTTGAAAGCAAAAGAATCCTTCCTCTGGAAGAGACAAGATTTCAGTTCCCTTTGGTAACAGTTAATGCTCCAGACAATGTGGGGCTGCTGTTGGCCAGTCAGAAGCAAAATGTGAAAGTGTTTTTATCTGAAATATTTTTCTTAACAAGAGCTTCAAAGGCAGAGGAATTGCTGTTCAACTGCAGCTGGCTCTGGGGAGCTGTGGCCTGGCAAAGGCCGAGCTGCAGGGAAGGGCAGACCTTGCATTTCGGTGGTGTCATTGGGCAGCCTGGGCTGTGAGTTGTTTTGCCATGGTCTGTGGCCCAACTAAAGTGCTTCTAGCAGGAGGAAGAAAGGTTGTGTTGTGTAGATCTACAGATAGAGATCTCTCCAGGGCCAAAAGAGTTGTATCAAATTTTACAGTAAATCCTTCTGGATTTACTATCAATCTCAATGAAAATCTTTGTAATCAATGGTGGAGAGTGTAACTGGGCTGGAAAGGTGGTGGGATGGAGACAGCCACCAGCTGCTAAATGGGACAGTTCACTTTACTCTGTGGCTCAGAAGAGTAATCCCCTGCCTGTGAGTGAGGAGACAGGGATGATGCTGAATGTGATATTGCCAAGGAAGGTGAGGAGACTCAGTGGGGTGGATCTGAGTGGGATGTTTCGTTGCCCATCTCTTTCCTCATGTCCTCTAGCTGTTGTGCTCCTTATGTGAGTCAAAGGATGGGACAGGGAGGGAGGAAAGGCTTCTGCCTGAGTGAGATGGATCTGGAGGCTGCCCTGGTTTTGGATTCATCCTTTAAATCTGGCTGGATTGGATGATGCTGCAGAGCTGGTGCTGAAGCAGGTGACTCCAGACAGGTTCTCCTTGCAGCACACTTTTAAGCAGAATGCTGCTTACTATCATTAATGCTATTTTGTTTTTGCATCAAAACTAAGTTCTTGAGGAATGAAAGGCACTTGCTTGTGTTGTGCATGAGGCTGTAGAACCCTTTGCTAATCCAGATGGGTGAAGAGCCCCCTGGAGAAGCAGGGTTAGTGTTTTGCACCTAGGCTGGTTCTTGTTCCTGCTTTGATGTTTCAATTCGTCGGGGTTGTAAATGGGGCAGAATGGCTCCAGGGTGGGAGAGCATAAATTGGCACAAGGTGGGTCCTTGGTGCTGCCAGCAGTGCAGGGAGAATGGCAGCAGATGGAATCCCTTCTAGCCCCTGGTTATTACTGTACTGGAGTCTCAGTGTTCAGCAGGAATATCACCTTGCCTGCTGTCTGACTGAAAGGAATTAGCTGGCAGGAAATCATGGATTTCCGAGCCCAGCTTTCCTTACGACATTCCTCCTGCAAAAGGGGAATTAAAGCAGTGAAAGTGAGTAACAAGAAACAGGTTCTGAAGTGATTCTCTTCAGAAAGAGTGAAACAGCAGCAACCTGTTGAGTAGCTTTGGAAAAAAGAAGGGGTTTAGAGAAAGATAAACTGTGACTGAGGGAACTGAGAGTGCAGAGAATTGATTAGGAGATGGTGGGTTGCAGTGGAGGCAGGATGTCTGTTAGAGCTGGTGATACACTGTGAGCACCCCAACAACTGCCTGGCAGCACTGGGCTTCACAGCCTGTGTCCTACACCAGCCCTCTGCAGGGCTTTGCTGTGTGTGATTTCATAACTGGGGGAAAGGAACCACTGGGCACTTCTGAAAATTCTCCATTAAATCCCTTATTAGATCATGAATGGGGGGAAAAGGAAGTCAGTGAAAACTTTGGGAAGAGATTTTTGGAATTCTCACCTTGGTGTTATTATCTGCATGGCTTTCAATGGTCTCACTGTTGGAAGTGCTTCAGTGGGAGTTAGGGACTGGTGGTGCAGGGCACGGCTCAAAGAACACAGTTTCTGTGCCCCTGCTTGCACAACCCAGCAGGAAGATTCAAAACTATTGCAAAGATTCATTCTTCTCCCTGTTCTTCCACTACCACAGAGCATGTGGAAGTCTTCATCCTCACATGTCTGGATGGGAGCTGCACCTCTTCAGAGCTCTCCTTTTTTTAGGCTCTTTCTGCTGGCACCATATTTCAATCTAAAGATTGCAGTCCAGTAGATGACAGAATCACAGAAGGTGATGTCCTGGTTTTGATTACTGCAGCATAGTCATACAGAGCACCAAGGTTGTGCCATTTAAAGTAAAAATCCCAAAGAATTGTAGTGGTTGGGTTTGGTGTGTCTCATTTCTGACTGTTTTGCACGGTGTTCAGAAACTTGAACTAAGAAGCCAGGTTAAAGCAGAAGAGCTGGGGCCATCAGCCAGAAGACACTGTGTGTTACCCACACAGGTTCTTCCCAAGTGATTCCAGGCACAAGTGGCTGGCCCTCTATGATCTGGAAGCCAACAGTTTTCAGAGACTGTTAATTTGGAAGTGGAATAGGAGGGGTCGTTCAATTCCCTCTGAAATGTGGTTTCCTTGAGACCTTCAAGGGGAGAGAGGAGAGGCCCTGGGGAGTAAGCTTTGATCAGACCAACTGTGTCTCCAAGAATGTCCAGAATTGGCCCCTGGAAAGTGCTGCTGATTTAAGAGGTCACTGCTGCTGCCTTCTTTCTCCCTGGAGTGTGAAGGGAGCGATGGCAGAGCTGGTGCTAGGTGTCCTCCTCCAGAGCATTCCCTTAAAGACCACCACTGCTTTCAGTCTCTGTTCCTGCACACTGCAGACTGGGCAAGAAGTTCCACCTGGTGTGGAAGGTGAGGAAGGGAAGGGAGGGGAGCTTGAAATTAGCCTGCAGCAAGTCCCCCCTTGCTCTAGCCTGGGGAAGGTCAGTGGAATAGGCTGCCTGGACCACCGAGACAATCAAGGAGAAATTAATACCTGGTGCTTAATGGAAGTGCTTTGGAGTTCCATCCTTGATGTTTCTCCTTCTCCCAGCACCTTTGTGCCTCGCTCCACGTTCACGTGTCTCTCCAAGCAGTGCTCCAGTGCTACTGTCTCATTTCTCTTTCTCTCGCCTTTTTCCCTGCCTCAGCAGCTTAAAAAGAAAAAAAGGAGGGGCGGGGGGGGGAGGTTAGGTAGGAAGAAAAAAGCCATTCCTTTCTTTCCTAGCCCTGTGGCTGTGCTCTCCTTTCCTCTGCTCGTGTCCCAGAGCCGTGCTGGGGTCAGCAGCGAGCTAACGCTTTTGTCAGGGTGATTAATAGCGCTGGGGATTGTCGTTAATTCACTGGCTAATGACTGCGACTCTGGCCGCTCCCGGAGTAATCGGGTGATGTATGTGGGGAGCGCGCACCTCATGGCAGAGGTGAAAATCATTTCGACAAGTCAAATATTGTCAGAGGGAACAAATGGCTCTCCCTCTTAATAAAAATTAATGAATTTTTTTTTTACCACCAGCCTGCTAAATGAAGCTGTGGAGTGCCTGGGCGGAGGGGAGGGGGCAGCCTGCCTGGAATTAAGCCCTTTAGTGGATGCTGAAAACCATAAACATCTTTATTAGGGTTGGGATGGGATGTGGCAAAGTGGGGTTGGGTTCCAAGGAGGGTTGTTCAGAGGCACAGAGGCTTTCTGAAAGTTTCTGGCTGTGTTGGTGCTGGGAGGGAGAAGAGGGAGAGGGAACAGAAGAGGTTTGGGCTGCTATAGCAGAGGTGAAAGTTTAATATTAGTTAGTAGTGGCTCCTTCCTTCCCTCCATCCCTGCTTTGAAGGATGAAGTGAGGTAGTGGTGAGACATTGGAATAGGCTGCCCAGGGAGGTGGTGGAGTCACCATCCCTGGAGGTTTTTAAGAAGAGGGTAGATGTGTTTCTTCAGGGGTGATTTAGGGATAAGAGCAGTGTAGGGCTATCGGTTGGACTAGATGATCTTGAGGTTCCTTTCCAACCTTAATGATTCTGTGTGAAGAATGTATCCAGAGTGCCCTGGGCACCCTTGGGTGCAGAGCTTTGGCAGAGTCACCTTTCTGCCCTCGCTGAGGCTGCTGGCCAGCCGCATCCCTTCTGCCAGTTCCTTGCCCAGTCCAACCTCCAGTTACACCAGTATTCAAATAGCTGTTGGCACTGGCTACCAAGCCTGGGCATGGGAGGAATCCTCTGGGAGAGGCTGTTCTTGTCCTTGGTGGCTTCAGGACTATGCTGCAGAATGGACTGAGGGAGGAAGAAGTGATGTGGCAGAGGCAGCTTCTTGGAGAAGTCAGCAGAACTTTGTGATGCTGTAGCAGGAACCAGTATTTGATGACCTATTAACTGGTGAGCAGGTGATTACAAAAGATTTTGGCTTGGTTTGATTTCACAAGGACTTTTGATCCTGTCTGTGGTGATGGGAAATGTTGGTCCTGTTAGTGAGGTCATTGCCTTACAGGTGCAATCTACAGAGCAGATGACTTATGACATACAAGGTGCAGCCCACCAGTCCCTCAGACTCCAGAGGGAGTGGTGGGAGCATTGCTTGAGTCCTGGTGGGGCTGCTTTTTGGAGTCACTCTGGATTGATGCAGAGTTAGGGAAATGGTCAAGCTTTGATCAACTCCTTTTTCCTTGGATCAGCTGCAGCTGTTAGACTCTGACCAAGCTGACCAATGGAGGACCATTCCAAATCTGCTTTTGAATGTCAGCTATCCCTGCTCTAAGGCCTTATTGCTTTTGTCCAGTGTGTATGGGAAATCTTCAGCCAGCTTCACCACTCTGAAGTGATGTATATGAGGAGATATCACTTGGTCTGTCACAGATCACTTACAATTTCCAAGTTATCATATATTTGTCTATCTAGGGAACAGAAAAACAGAGAGATTTGAGAAGGAGAACATGGGGAAGCTTATGAGCTCTTTAATGTAAACATGTTTGCTGCATCTAGGAGAGTGATCTCAACAGAACCACAAGGAAGCAGGATGCATATGGGGTTTTGGTGATTTTAATTCACCTGCTGTGGATGCAGTTTAATGGGTGGTGAAGTTCAGAGAGGTTTAGATCACTGAACAGTAGTGAAACTTCCTGCACTGGGGGTTATTCATTGTCCTGTAACTCAGGATGGAGATTCTCTTTTTCAGACTAAGCCTGAGCAAAGTCTTGATTGGTTTTGACTGTTAAAGATCCCATGAAGCTCTTAACAATGTGTTGGCTGATGCTGTACTGCCCAGGGTCAGTGTTTGGGGGGATGTGTCCTTCCCTCACGCTCTCAACTATCTGCAGTGCTTCTGAATGCTGGTAAATGAGACGTTTGATTCCAAATATGACCAGTTTAGAGATGTCTTAACAAAAATAAACCCTGGAACAGCTAGTTTGTAATTTATACATCCTGTTAGAGACCATGGGGATTGTGTAAGTGCAGGAGAAGAGTGAACAACATCTTGCTGCATCTTCTGCTGTCACAGTAGGTTTTATTGGTGCACTTGGAGGCTGGGGTTGGCACCCACCTCACAGGACAATCCTCCCTCTTTGTCAGGGAGAGAGACAGAGTACATTAAAACTTGATTGAGCAATTCCAAATCTGGGTTAAGTGTTACTGGGTTTCAAACCAAAATCTTTGTGGGACATAAGAAACAAAGAGCCTGTCTTCTGAAGAGACACTGAGAAGTATGAATTTAAACTCAGGAACCTGGTGCAAGTCCCCTGGTACTTACTCACCTAAACCATTAGATAAATATTGTTGTTATTATTATGCACCAAATAAAATGCATGTTGTTTTGGCCTTGTCTAGGGCAAGGAGCAGGACTATGAGTGGAGCTACAGTAGGTCCATTCATATTTTTAATAACAGATCTGTAAGCATGTACACAGGTACCTTGTGCTAGGGAGTTAAACCAAGAGCCATGAGTATTCAGTTGTAGTGGAGCTGGACAATATTGGTTGGATAAATCTTAATTGCTGTGTGGGAATGTGTCAGTGCAATTTAACTTCCAGCAAGAAAAGGAATCTTGTTTTAATGAGGCTAAGATGTTGGTTGTTCCCTGAAGTTATGCTGAAGTATCTGGAACTGAAAGTGATGTGGCAATGTTGAACTGAAGGAGTTTGGAGTTTGTTATTAAAAAAATCATCTGAACTTGTGCCTTCCTTCCACCAAAATAAAATTCCAAAGCTGGCTCCCTTTCTATGGGATTGCCATGAGGAGTTTTGGAAGAGGAATGCTTCTGCAAGTGCTTCTGTATCAGTTCCCTGTTCTGGAGCTAGTGATGCAGGAGGGAGGAGCCCTGGCTGGACAGAATGTCCCTGGTTCACCTCTGTCTGAACACTTCAAGTGTGTAAGTTCAGCTTTGGGTCCCATTTCCAGACTGTTTCACAGGGTAGTGTGAAGGGCTCATTGCTTTAGTTACCTCCTGCTGCTGGAACTCAGGATTCCATGCTGCTGTAGTTTGTTGCTTCTCTTGGACTCCTTAGAGGTCCAGGAAGGTCCCTGCCCAGGGCTCATGGTTTACGTCTTACTTCCAGAAGGGGAGGCTGGAGGTGTAATGTCACTTGGGGAAGGGTTTAAGCTTTCCTAAAGCAAATGCTGTTCCAGTGAATCTCCTTAGAAGAGAAGGAGCAAAAGACTGGGAGAGGTGTCAGGACTCAGGTTTCTTGTCTCTGTTTTGTGGGGTTTGGGCTTTTGTTTTGTTTTGGGCCTTTTTTATTTGTTTGTTTTTAATTACTATTATTGCAAATGTAACTTTAATCATGTCTTTTACTTGAGGGAGCTCTGTTCCCTTTCCTTAGGCTCATGAGCCCCTGGCAGCCAGTCTCTTTACCCCGTGTATTTGAACCTCTTAGCTCTCTGTACTGCTCATTTTGTTGTTGTTGTTGTTGGGGGGGGTTGTTCCTTTTTATGTTCTTGTTAGCCTGGAGATTGTATTTGAAGAGAACCATTTATTTATTTGTTTGTTTGAAGCATCCATGCTGGTTTTCCCTTGCATCAAGCTGTTGCAGTACATATCTCTGAGAGAGAAGTTGTGTTCAGTGTGGAACTGGAGCTTCCACGAGGCCACCTCACAACTCTTGTCTGCTTCACTCTCCGTGTTTCCCACCTCTGTTCTATTCTAATATCCTCCTCTGCAGTTACCTTTGAAAAGTGGGGGTTTTTAAGCACCATCTTGAGAGATGTCAGCTGGGCAGAAGATAGGAATATTGAGATGTGCAGTGAATGAACCCCTGGCTGAGTCTAGCTCTGCCAGCGACTGCTGAGTTGGCTTCCCTCAGTAAATAACATTAGGCAGAGCTTCTCCTTGTTCACTGCAGCCTCCTTTGCCCCAGCAGACGGTCCTGACATGCATCTCCTTAACAGGGCCATGTGACTGTTCAAATCCAGGAGCTGAAGAGTTAAGGCACAAATAAAACCCCAAGTTCAGACTGTCAGCTTAGACAGTGCTTAGCAAGGGTCGAGGAAAAAAAGCCAGTTGTGATTTAGAAGAAAAACAGTGAGATTTGACCAATTCCATGGAATACCTTTCTTAGCCCCAGGGCAAGTGGAAGTGGTATATTAACCAAGGAATAGAGCAGAGGAGGAAAAAGGCCAAATCACATTTCTTTGAAACAAAGAGGCTTTTTACCAGGAACAAGCCTTGATAAAAATTACAGTGGCATCGCAAGTCATTTCACCCGCTCTGCCTCGGGCTAGATTAGAGCAGGGAGGAAATAGGGGATGCAGCAGCCCTGAAATACAAATACAGTAGTCCCAGGAGCGTTTTTAGTATAAATAATCCTTTTTAGAATAATGTACTGGCTTTAAATAGGGCCAGGTGGTGGGTGCAACACCCATGATTGCTTTGGAACAGAGCGGAGGGAAGGAGCAGAGCGAGTGTTGGGTGAGGGCATCTTCCTCATTGCTTCTGCATCTTCCCAGGAAAGAATCTAATGAAATCAGCTTAAAAATAATGTTAGTGGATCTGTCAGGCTAAGCCCTAAGAATACTGAAGTGTGATTGTGAAGTGAGTGGGACTGAAACTAGCACAGAATTCCCTGGTGGAGTTCCATAGCAGACGATGAGGTTCCTACAAATGTATCTGCCCTTGCTTGACATTTATTCACAGCTGCTTGGGCAAATCCTGTAACACATCTGCACCATGCTGAGGAGTCCTGTCTGGTTAACAGCACTTGCCTGCAGAGCATCAGGGAAGGGTGGTAGCTAGTGGGTATGTCCCACCATTGGTGGTTCAACTTGCTGTCGTTCCTGTCCCCCATTGTGCAGAAGAAGTGCTCCTGGGAGGCACTTCCTCAGTCAGAAGTGATTTGTAAATAGGCTTCAGTGGTAAAAAAGCACTAGGATTAAACATGTGCTTGATTCTTTGTCAGGTACTTTTGTTTTTCTTCTAGAGAGGAAAGTCTGTCTTTAAAGAGCACTTGAGTGATCAGGAAAAAGAAAGCCCCAAACAGTCTCTGCAGAGATGCTCAGAATGCAGACAGTTATTGAAACTAGGTTATGGAGAATTTTGAGGAGGGAAAGAGAGAGATCTCTGCAGAGAATGGCATTTAAAAAAACAGGTTGTGTTTCTTATTGTCAGCACTTGCCTCATTAAAACTCTTAAATTTTTTTCATAGTAGTTAAACATTTCTGTAATCCATCAGGACACTGGTAGCCAGAGGAAAGGTACTTGGCCCAGGAAAGAAGTTTGCTTTTATTCCTGTAATATTGGTAACTTGACTCCTTAGTCTAACAGTGGGAAGTGTCTGGAAGAGCTCTGTGGCTTTGCTGAATTTTCCTTCACTGCCATGTTTGAAATCTGACAGGTTAAATGTGAGTTGGAAGCTGACTGAAGGGAATTAAGGAGGAGTGTGTCTCAGCCATGGAAGATGCACATTTGAGGGTCAGGTGCCATCACAGTGCTTGGTGCAATGTTTCCCCCTCCATAAAGCTCCATCACCAATTTGTGGGCAGTTGCTGTTAAGAAACACCAGTGAGAACAGGATGGACAGTATGATCACAAGGCTCTCAGCTGCTCAGGACATAGAGAAAGGAGAATTGCTTGTGACTGTCCTTGTGGTTTCAGGGCCACCATTAGGCTTAGTGGGCTCTGGAGGAGGTTAGGGATGTGGGGAGCACCAATGTCAAACTCAAACCCAGTTAGGGGCTGGCTGTAAAACCTCACACCATTCCCTCTGCTTTGAGACTGAATCTACAGAAGTGGGAAGGCCATTTCCAGAGGATCCTTGAACACAGTTCTTTGCTCTCAGCCCCCCTCTCATCTGAGAAACTTGTGCTGGAGGTTAGTGTCTCTCTAGGAGGAAACCCTTCCCAGTGCAGCCAGGGATCTCTGCAGAGCCTAGTCTTCTCTTAGTCATCATAGGCTTGGGGCAGGGACAAGGCAGTGTGGCCAAGCCATGCTTTCTGAAGAAGAAAAGTTGAGGGTTTGGGGTAGAAACTGTGGAGCAGCCAAAGCCGAGGGTATGTTCAGCTAACAGGCAAAGCAAGCCCCAAACCCAGGAGAGAGCTGATTGCAATGTAGACATCTGGGCTCAGGAGTAGGCAGATCTGCTGCTCATACCAGCCCCAGATCCTGCCCTGCTCTGAGGATCTCAGCCCATGTGGAGGCAGAGCCAGCCCAGAGGAGATGGCAGCAGCCATGTGCACTGCTGCATCCTCACCTGGCCTCTCTTCTGGCTCTGCACAGGCAGCTCTTGTTCCTTCAGTCTGCTACTCAGTGTCCACGTGTAAAACCTGCAGAGGTAACAGCTTCAGTGTGATGTGTGACAACCCTTTGTGTGTCCTGCTTGGGGAGAACTTGGGCAGCCTCTGTACCAAAAGGAGCTCTCACACAGGTCTGGAAAAAGCTTTCTGGGGTCAAACTGAAGTTTGAAGCTGTTGTAAAAAAAAGGTGTCCTTGAGGTTTTGTGAGTAAAAGCTCACACCAGTCCTACACAGTTGTAGGAGGGCTCAGCTCAGTCACCAAGTAAGGCTTGTGTTCTGCTGAGAGGGCTTGAGCTGAAGCAGTTTGGTTTGGTTCAGCCAACGCAGACATTGTGGGGTGGGTACCTGGGGAACCACCTGAGCAATAGGACTGTGCCTTCTGCTTCTGTGGCTCATCACTAGAAAATGTGTGAGGCAATGAGGGACACTTTCAAAGGCTGAATTTTCAAACCCTGCCTGGGCTAATTCATGAGCATTAAAAAATGCAACAAGTTTTACAGGGGTTTGGCTCTTAAGTAAAGAGGGAAGGTGCAGAAACTAGCTTGAAATACAAACGTAGACGTGGTCAGTTTGTGCCTAACTGAATTTTAAAGATGCCTGCATAGTGTTCTGGGTGCTGAGGAAAGGAGAGTTTGCCGGGTCCAGTGTTGCCCAGGATGGCAGAAGGAGCAGGCAGCCACTCTGCAGTGTCCTCTGCAGAGCTCTGCTCTTTGCTGTGCTCTAAAACCAGTCGGCTTCGCCGGGGTCTTATTTTGGCCAGGGATGGGAAATCCAACTTATATTGTGGCATTAAAATGTGTGCCTGTGTGCCTCTGAAAGCAGAGCTTTGCTTTTGACACCCACCTCACGGCTCAGTCCTCTGTCCTGCATTGATTCACTGATCCCCTTTTATTCTCTCCAGTCTGAGGTTTTCCTGGCTCTGCCCTCCCTCCCCCCTCCGTGCCCGGGCTCTGTTTCTCTGCCTCCCGTTAGGAAACAGAAATTGTTATCGATTAATATTAATATTTAGCATGTTGGTGAAAATGTCTTTTCCCACTGCTATTAATCTGCTATGTTAATAATGGCAGGACTCCTGTTCTGGACCCTGGGGAACCCACAGTGAGTTGAATGACAATGAGACGGTGACAACAGCCCAAAAGCTTTCGCTTGGCAAAGATGTGAATTCCAATTGCAAGGTCTCCTTTTGGAGACTCACAAATGCTTTATTCTTGTTCTATGGTTTGACATCCAGGACTGAGGGAAACATCCAGCATCGTTTGTGAGTGTTTGGAGAGCTGGGCTAGCTGCATTTCTTTATTGATTCTAAATAGGTAGCGTTTCCCTCAGCAGAGAATTTATCTTGCACTGCTTTGAAAAGTTTCCCTCTCCTGCATTTCCAGCAGAGACATTTCTGTGCAGTTGGAACATTTCTGAGTTTTGTGGATTTTCTTTTTTAAAGGGGAAGCATTTTGTGGCAAAAATAAGCAAACCCCTGAGCAGCAGTGAGGATTTTCTCTGCGAAGCGGAGGCTTTTCTTTGGGCTTTCTTCTCCTCCTTCCAGATTTCCTTTCTCCCGTGCTGTTTCTATAGATGCTTCCCCAGTGCCTGTTACAACTGTGTGTAGCACACTGGGCATTGCCTCTGATGCTTTATGGGAGCTATTATCTTGTAAATAGTTTAGAGACAGAAATCCCAAAGGCTAATGTTTATTCCAGTGCCTTTAATAGTATGATAGAGCATTTTCGCCTTTCTGTTGTTTGTTTGTTAAAGACTTTTATCTACTGCATCCAAATAGGCACTGGGGTAGATTTTCAGCACAGCACCATTTGTAGCAATGCCATCTTCAGTTTGAATCTAAACCAAAACCCTGAACACAGATCAGGTCAAGTGTAGTTGTGGGCAGCAATGTTGCTCTGATGAATTGGATTCTAAAGGGATCCTATGTGGAACTATTTTGGATGCTTGGCTGAAGTAGACTTTTACTGGAAATGTAACACTGGCATTTAGTGGAGAGTAATTTGGACACTTCCCCTGCTGGTTTTACTAGAGGAAAATGTGTATTAGGAGCACACTGAAATACTGTCTCTAGCTTTATTCTTCCTCTCTGCTAGCAGAAATCCCTTAAGAAAAGAAAACACTTAATTGTTTACTTCAAACCAAAAGCACTTTAAACCCTCAGAAGGTAGTGTTCTCTCAGCCAAGTTCTGAAGCACTGTGTTTTAGAACCTTTATCAAAATCTGCATCTGCTGAACTCTGTGCTCTGTCCTCAGCCCTGATCTGCTCTCTCACAGCTCACTTCTGATCTTGGGAATTTTTTGTTTCTTTCTATTAAAGGGACTGGAGTCTGCTTTGAAAGGTACAGTTACAGTCAAGACAAACCAGACCATAAATGTGAAACCTGAAACATGACTATACAAAGTAAACACGACAGAGGTGTTATGTTTGCAAATGTTTAGTGTTTACCATAGTCCTTTTCCTTTTAATTCCTCCTGTTTCCTTCTCCTGCCTTGTCCCTCACTCTCTCCATCCCTGAATAACTCTGCAGTTCTTGGTATTCTCCAGGACTGAATTGTTTTTTTAATGTGTTCTGCAGCAGTTCTTCACAGACAGAGGTTTCAGGGGAGTTTCATGTGTTAGGTCCTTAAACACCAATTGCAAAGTGGGAGTAGCTTGGACATTCAGTGGTAACTGTGGAAGTCTCCTGTTGGGAGAAGTGCACCTAGCTTCCTCTTCTCTGGACTTTTACAGAGGAGAGGTGTTAAAACCTGTGTCTCCTTTGGACTTAATTTGAATGACACAGATACAGATTTCCATGAGTAGTCCTGCAGATGGGAGTGTTTGAGGATGGCATAACTGGGGTGGCTTCCTCAGAGCAGGTGTCAGTTGCCACAGGGTGATGGTACTGAGCTCCAGGGAGCTTGGCAGCTGGGTTTTGGAGCAGCTCTGTTACCTGACCAGGGATTTCCAGGACCCTTTTTGTTACAAAGTCAGCTTCTGTGTTAGCAGTGTTAGTTTCTGCCAGGTCAGAGCAGATCCTGTGGCACTCCTCGGGTGCAGTGGCAAGTTGGCAAAACCACTTCCCATCCGTGACCACTTCCCTCCCTCTGCATTTATGGCCCAAGGCTTTTTTCAACTGTAAAACTGGTGAAGATGAGGGGATGGAGGATTTTCATGAATGAATGAAAGAGAAATAAGACATTTCTGAACGTTCATTTAAAGCAACTTGTCCTCTGCAGCAGTTGGAGTTGGGTGGAAAACCCGTGAGAGCATCGCTCTGGAGTGGGAGGACTGCAGAGCCCTGGCCCCATGTGTGTGCAGGGTTTGCTCCTTGGCAGTTTCTGTGTTGGTTGCTGAATGTTTTGCTTTCTGACCAACATCCACTAGCAAATGTGGGAGATGCCAGCACAGCTTAGGTGGAGGAGAAAGGTTGCAGTGAATGGAAGGAAGGAATTGTGTGAGAAGCTCAAGAGTCTCAAGTAACTTATTCTTTATTGTCCTTTCTTTACAGCCATTACAATTAAATGGATGTTGTCTGTGGATGGAGGAAACCCCATTTTTGTATGGCTGTGAAGCACTTAGTGCTTCAGTCTCATCCTTAGTGAAAGAGGAGTAACTCCTGTTGCCACAGTTTTGGACTAATTTGCACCCCTTCTGGCAGAAGGAAACCCAAGTGTTTTAGACTAGCTCCCAGAGATGCTCTTGAACTGAGTTTTAGGGCTTTGCCTTTCATATGCAAACTCTTTGAGGTGTTGCTAACTATCAGCCATTCTTTCCTTTTGGCTGAAGACTCCATGTGTGCAGAGGGCACAGTGCTGCTGTAGGTGAACTGTCTTGCCAGCAGCAGAGTGGCTGGGAAACCATTCCTAGATGACCTGAATAATGGAGTCTTGTTGAGGATCCTGTTGGCCACCTTGACTGCTTTATTGTGACACTGCCGTTTGCAAAGCAATCTGCAGAGGATCTGCACCCAAGAGATCAGGAGCCTGTGGGAGAGGAGGTGCCAGCTCCTGGTGCTGCAGAGTGCTCCAGGTCTGTGGCAATCGGGCTTTGGAGCCAAGGCCAGACTAAGTTTCTGCTTCTCTATTGTATTTCAGCTGTGGCCATCAGGTGGCAATCTGATCACTAAGATCATTCCCTCTGCTGAAGTCACTCCTGAGGTGGGTGCTGTTTGGTGCTTTCCAGTCTCTCTGTGGTTTACAGATGTGTCTTCTGACTTCTGGTCTGCACTCAGCTGTAGCTTGGATCAGGACAGAGTGAGAGAGAGCAGAGGCTGGTGCACAATTCCAGATGGCTACAGGATACCTCCTTCTTCTAAGTGACCTGAAGCACATTAGAGATGGGCAGCACAATGTGTGGAGGTAGCAAACCCTGTCAGTTGGCAGTAGTTCAGCACATACCTGTTTCATGTAAGTGTTTGCACTCTTGGCTGATTTAAGCTGCAATGTGGAGGTTTTGTTCCCAGCTCTGCTGGTCATGAAAATGACTTTAGTTTTTCTGATGAAACATGCTGAGTGCACAGCAAATAGAGACAGGATCCTGACACCCCACAGTTAACAATGTAAGCACTTTTGTTTCCTGGAGGTGTGGAATACTCCATGCTTGCACTAGAGCTGGGATATTTTCTGTTTTGTTTTCTTCCCTAGAGAATGTTCCTAAAGGGAAATCTGCACATTGCAGGAACCTCAGTACTTCTGCTCAAATTCTGTCTCTTGCCTGAGATTGCAGGTTAGCTTCTGAGGCACAGTGTGAGTTCAGTGGCTGCCTGTCATTCTTCTCCTTGTTGTTTAGAAACTAAAAAGCCCTGCTTCATACACACATTGTACTAACACAGACCAACCTGGCAAGAGCATCCTCTGACCTGGCAGCATCGCAGGCTTCAGCCTGTTGTTATGTGGTGGACAAGTAAAGCAGTGAGGTGTGTTGTGTGAACATCCCCCTCTGCAGCTGGCTCCCACAGCTGAGCTTGGAAGAGTCATCATCCTGTGTCAGGCACCAGCACAGTGCCATGGAGTGTCAGGGGCTCAGTCCTGTGCTCTCTCTGCTCTTGGTGTTCCCACTGCTCTCAATGGGAGCCCTGAGTGCAGAAGGAAAGTGGGATCAGGCCCAGTTTTATGTTTACTCCAGGCAGGTTGTGCTCACTGTGCAGGTGTTGGTTCCCTGACATTATTTCATTCCTGGTGTGTTCTGCAGGTGTCCCTAGTGAAGGAGTTGGAGATGCTCTTTGGAGTGTCTGTGGGCAGGATGGTTGGTCATAGCTCAGAAGTAGACAGTTCCTTAGCAGAATTTTTTACTATATAATAATAATGAAAGTATGAAAAACCCCAAATACAAACCCTCCAGAACCACCCCAAATCTACTGCATTGTTTCTTCTGCCACCATTTCCTTTAACATCAGACTTTCCTTTTCTTTCCTTACAGCTGCTAAATAGATTATTCATGAGGTCTCACCACTACTAAAGCATCACTCTCATTGTTGCAAGAACCTCATTGGTGTCACACAGATTTTAAGCCTCTGCCCATATCTGATTATCTGTGGAAACAACCTTTCAATGGGCCTTTTTACAGGGTAGTTTTGCTGGTGAGCTTTGAAGGACTAATTTTAGTTTCATGACAATAACAATAAGGTCAAGTTGTATTTCTGTCTTGCTTTTCACATAACCAGACATTCCAGAGCACTGAAATACTTGCTGTTAGAAGAGGGACAGATGTAGGACAGCATGGTTGTCAACAGTGAATGGCCACATCCCACAGAACAGCTCTCAAATAGCAGCCAGCTGATCTCTGGTGGAACTCAGAGGAACTGAAGGGTCCTCCTGAACAACAAGATGCCTTCTGCCTATTTTGTGTTAGTTTTTAAGCAGTTGTGTTCTCTCCAGAGTACTGCAGAGAGGAGCACAGGCTGAAGGGGCAATATGCAGAGAGGGCAGGCTAGAAGATTCTGATGGGCCTATCAGCAATGTGATAACCTCACTTTATGATGCCTCTGGAAGCATGAGGTCAGTCAGACGTGGGTTCAACTTCAGTAGTGGATGAAAATGGAATCAGAGCAGGCCTGATGGTCCCCTAGAAGAAACAAAATGAGCAGTGCTCAGCAGTGAGGTGTCTTTCTGTTTGCACCGATCCCAGGTCATGCTCCAATAAAACCTACTTTTGCTTTGCAGCTCGGTTGGAATTCCTGTTTCTTAAGTGCAAAAGAGGCTAATCATAGAGTAGAAAATAATTTGACTTGCTAATACTAGGGAGAGAAAACATTTACAGCAACCACAAGTATTTTCAGGGTTCTGGAGTCGTTCCTGCTCATGAAAGCCGGTTCCTGGCGCCGGGGCTGAGCAGGGAGGGCTGCACTCCTCAGCAGAGGAAGCCTTGGTGAGCTCTAGCTGGCAGCTCTCTGGGTTTCTCAAAAGCTAGAGGGGGGAAAAAAAATGTTGGCAAAGGGATCAAACTCCTCTTCTTTACTAAAGTCTGCCACTGGGTTTCTTAGGCATGAACTCAGGAAAATCTTGACCCGAGACAGAAGGTGCCTTCTGAGGGGAGAGATGTGGTCTGCACACCTTCAGCCAAGCCCTGCTCTTTTCAGCTCTTCTTCCCTGATGGTTTCTCTTTGGCAGCAAGCACTGTCTTCCATGCTGCAGTGAAGAGTGGCATTTTGGTTGGGTGCTGTCTCCCCCCTGATTGCATCAGAGGTCAGGCATTAACATGCACTGTGGGAGTCCCCCTGCTGCCGGCTTGGGCCACAATGAGGCAGTTGTTGGGCTTGTTATCATAGTGGAAACTACTGTGCAGTGCAAGCACAGTCATGCTGCCTCATGTTTAATTGAGAGATGGCAAATCTGTTCCCAAAATACTTCAACTACTTGTATTGTATGACAAATGTGTTTTTCTTTTCCCCTTCATCTGTTTCCCTCCCCTCACCCTTCCCCTTTTTGGATGGAGGCAAAAAAAAAACAAGCTCAGTTTTCGTTACATATGAATGTGGTAGCTTAGCAATTGACTCCTCATGGAAAGATCCCCAAACATTATTGCCCTCTGAGGCTACCATTTTCACTCTTAAGCTTCCTATTTCTTGTGTGTGTCAGGCTCCCTAGGAATTGTTGATTTCCTCTCCCCGCCCACCCCCTCCTTTTTTTTCCTCTGGCATGTTCAGAACTGGTTGTGTGAACTTGCTTCTCGAGCTTATTTCATTTCATGCTGATGTTTAGCATCATTAGAGGCATGTTCTTGTAGGACCTGGTCAGCAGGGATGCCCCCACTGCTCTGGAGAGTGAGCCAGGCCACCTCAGAGAGTGGTCCATGAGCTCTGTACATCTGTTAGTGTGGGAGAAGCAAAATCTGCTTCAGAGCTTTTTTCCTTCCCTGAAATCTCTTTACCTACCATAGCCCTGCTGACTCTTGGTTAACAAGAGTTCATGTCATGAGATGCTGGGGCCTGCTGCAAGATGCTTCCAGGTCACCACCGCTTGTCTGGTGGGAATGCTTGAGGATTGTGTTGGGTGGAGCTCACTGTCTGGCTCAGGAGCAGTTGTTCAGCCCTTGCAGAGTTTTCTGGCTGGTGGGAATGATTTAGCACTGAATGAATGAATTAGGCCATTTCTATCTCAGCTTTACTCCTATCCCAACTGGAAAGCTCAGCTGATTTTCCAGTCAGTGCTGGTCACCTGCTCACAGCTTGTGTTTTCCAAGTCACTTTATCCATCCCTCTCAGTTGCTCCCCACTTCTGGTGCACCATTCCCTCTGCTGAATCTGATTCTGCCTGTCAGAGCTGCTCCTTCAGACAGAGGCTCTGCTCAGAGACTTTCCTCTTGGAATGACAGTTTGGTGCATTAGCAAGCACTGTTTGCAGTTCCTTCAGATGCTTTCCCTTTCCACAGATAGGGTATCTTTTGTTTAGTGCAAACAACCCTTCTGCTCTCTCAACTACAGAACTGGGAGGCAATCATAATCCTTACTGCTTGTCAGTTAATGGCTGAGATTCTGTACTGCAGAGCTGAGGCACCAGCTGATGGGAACACCTGTACTGTTGTTAATTCAGGGTTAATTTGTGATTAATAACTATGGATTTACTATGGGGCAGCTACAGCTAACTCTCACTTTGTGCAAGCCATTTTGCTTTACACACTGAATCACAATTTCCCAACTGACTGGTATTTGAAATATTACTTTAGCATTTTACCCAACTCACTGGTAGTTAGCTGTAGTTGAAACTTGTATTTGGGAATGATATCAATTCTGCTTCAGCTTGATAGGAGGCATGTGGGTATCAGTTCATCACATTCAGATCAAATGGGATGTTCTAATATGCTAACAAGCATTCCAATTAATGTAGCAAAGCAACTTTGGAAGACAGAGTAATTAGGGTTTGGTTTCCTAGCAGCTTTCAGGGAAAGAAGTCTGAAACTTACTTTCTTTTTAACCTCAAACCATTGGGATGAAAATGCTCTCTTGTTTTTAGGTAGAGGGCAATTTTATTAGTGGTCTTTGTGCACTGGGAAGTTTGGAACTAAATGTATGTGTGTATCATGTTTCAGGTGTAGGAAATACATGATCTGAGAGCCCAGGTCTGATAACTCCATGTTTAGATGCTTTGGGATGCCTGAGGCTTTGCTCACTGGAGTGCAGCATCTGATGTTAAAGTATTGCACTGTGTGATAAAGATTGTACAGTCTGTGAAGGGCCCTGATTAGCACCAACAGTCTGAGGAGGGAAATGCCTCACAAAGATTACATCTGTTGTCTCTGGTGGAGTTCCTCTGGAAAATTCCCCTGGGGTTTAGGCCTTTTGGATGATCCTGGAATCCTCCAGCCAGTTCTAATACAGATCCTTCCAAAAAAAGTTGTTGAAAAACCACAGATGGTTCAGTCAGGAGTCTTTGCAGGGTTGAAAACACCCATTGCAGTGAAAGATATTCTATCTCTGTAGCTCATTCAAGAGGTTAAGAGGTGATATCCTCAAAAATTGAAAAGGGAGAGATGTTGAATGCAGAAGGTAAAAAGGAGGCAGAGGCTGGCAAAGGAGAGAGGAGACAAAGGGGCTCATAATTCCCCCTTAGCCCTCACTGTTGAGCTGTGTGCTTTGGGTGGGGGGGAGGGAATTGCACCAGCTCTCCTCCCTTGACCAGCATCCCCACTGGGCAGGAGTGTGCTGCTGCTGTCTGACACTGGAGTGCTCTGCCAGGGCTTGCTGCATGGCTGGAAAACTCAGAGTAGAGAGAGGGCTTTTCTTCAGCCTGTGAGATAAGCTATGTACCACTGATGGAAGATGGAAATCATTCCAAGGAGTTCTGTGGTCTAAGTAATGCAGGAGGTGATATGGAATTAGCACAAACCCTCTTTCCTGTCCTTAAAAGTCTGTCAGTGGCACATCTGTGTCCTAGCCTGATGGTTGGTTTGTGATGCATCTCTGTGTCTGTGTAGGAGCTCTCCAGTGCAGCAGAGCCTGGCTCAGAAAATCAGTTCTCAGGCTTTTGTAGTCACTGCAGGTGCTGCAGTGGGTCAGAGAAGCTAGTGACCTGGGGCTTGGGGTTGGATTGAAGAAGAAACTGGTGTGTTTTTCCCTGTTCTCCCCTGATTTGCCTCTTCTGGCTGCCCAAAGAACCTTTCAGACTGATCAGAAACCTGTAGCATCAAGCCTTCAACACCCAACAGAGTCCAAGGTTTCATAAGTGGAAGTAATGTACTGTTGTGTAGCAGATCTTTGGAGTCTTCAGAGCTCAAGTTCTTGACTGTGACTCCCAACAAGCTGAGAGAGGCTGATGGGAAGCATTTCTGTTAGAACTGAAGCCTAATTTGTGTTTGGATTGCAACCTATGGTGATGCTTCTACAAATTACCCTGCTCTGGGTTTGTCTGAGGAGGTAAATGGGAGGGAAAAAAGTCTCTTTCATGGTAACTAGAGTTGTTGGTGAGGTTAGAAGTTCTGGTGAAGGTACTGTGATGACAGTGTTTGTTCCCCCAAACACACACACACATATGCCCTCCCTTCCTATTCTCTGGACTAATTGGATTCCTAGTCTTTTGGAGGCCTTGAGCTGAGGGATGCTGGAATTGTACTGAAGATGCTTCAGCATGAAAGATCGGGCATGGTGTTTCTAACTGGGTGCTGTTATCAGTTCTGGCTACCAATGTAAACTCCTCCTGCTTTCAATTTGTGCATTTCTTCTCTATGCATCCCATTCAAATCTTCTTATGCATTTTGGGGGGTATTTGTCTGGTGGTTTGGTGGGCTTTTTTTGTCTACTACCTTATCCAACTGATAAGATCGAGGCACAGGACAAAGAGCTGCAGTTCCAGTGCTGAGATCTGAGATGTAGCTGGGAAGGTCACATCAGCCACAGCTTCTGTTGTGTAACACATTGAACCCACGAAACCCAAAGACTAGGCAAACAGCTCTTGCCAAACTGAAGTTGGATTTTATCTTAATTTCTCTTTTATTTCCTCTGCAAAATATACTGAGCCAGTTAAAACAGTAGGTGACTACAGGGAACCTTCAGCTTCTCTCTTTTCTTCCCTCTTTCCATTGTTGAAAGGCCACCTCTCCAGTGACCCTTGCCCAGTAGGAGGAGGCAGACCTCAGCTAGCTTCCATCTCCTCCTGCCCGTCGTGCAGCCAGTCCCAACACTCTTACCCCGGTCCCCCCTGAGCTCTGTAGCCGAGGGTGACCTTTCTGTGGGTTTCTTCTCCTGCCACTACTCCTAACCCTAAAGCATGCAAGCTAGGCTTTGTGCAAGTGTCCCCAGGAGAGCTGACCTGATGTTGACTCGAGTGTCTCAGTGTCTTTTGTTCTGCTGTTTCCCCCTTTAGGTGACAGCGAGATTGTAAGTAATATGTACGAGACCGACCCCGATCTCCTGGCGGGCGAGAGCGCAGAGGAGGGGACAGAGGGCAGTGTTATGTCCCCCATCCCTGTCGGACCTCCATCACCCTTCCCCACCAGTGAGGACTTCACTCCCAAGGAGGGCTCACCTTATGAAGCTCCTGTCTACATTCCTGATGACATTCCAATCCCAGCAGATTTTGAACTCAGAGAATCTTCGATCCCAGGGGCAGGGCTAGGGATTTGGGCCAAAAAGAAGATTGAAGTTGGGGAAAGATTTGGACCCTATATGACAGGACAGAGGAGCACATTAAAGGAAACAAACTTTGGATGGGAGGTAAGCGTCTCAAATGTGCTACCCACACTCATTTCTCTGCTGTGCAAAGTGTTGGTAAAGCTGGGCTGGGTCCTGGCTGGCCTGGGGACAGCAGTGTAGTGACATTGCCGATGCCTTATTTCCCTGCCTGATTCTGCACCCCTGAGGACACGTGCAGTGTTTCAAAAGCAGCAGCAAGCCCTTCTAAGGTCACTGCCAGGGTTACACACACTGCTGTGGCACCATTGGAGAAGGTTGGTTTCAAATGATGTTGGGTCACTCCTCCAAGTGCTTGTCATTTTCAGGTGGTGTTCAGAACTTGTCACAGTGGAGGGAATGTGATTAGTCGCATCATGTTGTGTAGTTGGGTTTGTTACCTTTGACTCCCAGCCCATGTCAGCTCTGCAGGTGCTATTAACTGGCCAGGGGAAAATCCCATGTAGCCATTAACACCCTAGATGTTCTGGAGTTCTTGTTCTGCAGCAAAGATAAAGAAATGTGAAAGTCATTTTTCCTTAAGGGCTAAGCAAGAACCAGTCTTCAACAGGAAAACCATCAGGGTCCCACAGCTCTTCTCTTTCTCCCTGCTTTTCTGGGGTTGTCCCAGAAATCATCTTCGTCTCTTCTGCTCCTGTAGGCTTGATTTGCTAATAGCTGTACCCCTGATTTATGGATTACCATAAAGGACAGCAAAATGCAGCCTAGGGTTTCTGCTCTGTGTCCCCAGTCCCATCCCAGTGCATCCCGCGTCCATGATGGAATGTAGAATTGCCTCCCCTGGTACAGCCCCAACAGCCACCTCAGCACTGCAAGACCCTTGCTGCACACCTGTCTGCTGGCTGTGTCTGGGGCAGATGGATCAGTTTGGTTGCTGTTTGATAGGTTAGGCCTGCCCCTCCAGTATGTGGAAGCAGAATCTTCCCTCTCTTTTCCCCTGGGTGAAGGTGTCACTTGGTCTGTTTTTGTCATCAGCCACTAGCTGACGTCAAGCCATGGGTTCAAAGCTCCTGGAGCATGGAAATGAGGAGCAACTAAAGGATAGAACTGTAAGAGTTACCAAGTGGGGAAGCCAGCAGTGCCAGCACAGGAGCCCTGTTTTTGTAGCAAAGGAGATCAAAAAGGCCATACTTGAGCATTAGCATTCTAAATTGTGTCTGATTATATTTGCACTCCTGATTGTGAAGTCTGACAAAGCAGGGAACAGTTAGGTTCTGTGCAGCTCAAAGAAGTATGAGCAGATGTTTTTGTTTACTTTTTTTAATGTGTCCAAAGTGCAGGAAAAAGCAAAAGCCACTTGCTCTAAAACCAAAACTCAGTCATGTTTGTCCTTCCGCAGTAGGAAATTTCATTTCAGAATCTCTGACCAAGATGACTGCATTAGTTTCAAAACCTGGGAGTTTTTGGAGGGGGCAAACCCCCTTCCTGCTTATATACTGGCAAGACTTCCCTGTGCCAGGGAGGCTGCAGGTATGAGGCAGCCTGAGATTACCTGAGGGACTGGTCTCTGGAAGGTCTCTCTGGAGCTAGGCAGAGTTTTCCTCTAGGAACATGCAGTATTGATTTGCAGGCTGCAGTGTGGAAGTGGCTCCCACAGGAGGGTGAATTCTTTACCTGACCCTGGTATTTGTAGTGCTGTTGGGTGGGTTTGGGTTTTTTATGTTTTGTGTTTAAAGAGAGTTCTGTTTTGGGAATAAAGTGCTGCCCACCTTGGCTACTAGGAGTCAGAGCAAGTCTGAGCAGTGCAAATCTTTCTTTTCCCTGTGACCTTGCTGAAACCTTGTCCTTGTGTTTGATGTTTCTGATAAAAGTTTGTGTTTACACTTGTGTGTGTAAGAAATGTTCCCTCTATCCTTTCTGCACTCAGTGCCAGGCCTGAGAGAAGCCCTATCTATTAGCTCAGTCTAGGCTTGACTTTGTGATACTGTTTATTTTTGGAGGCTAATTGAACAAACTTTCCTTCTCTGGGCTGCTTCTCACATTTCAGCGGTGTTCTTTTGTTCTCCCTCTGGCAGGTACCTTTCAGATGGGAGAGGAAGGACTCTTTGTCCTCCATCAGATGTCCTCAAACACAGGCTTAGACCCACCCTGACACTATCTTTTTTGACCTTGCTTGTACTTGCAGATACCTCTTGGAGTTTTCCACTTCCCAGTGTGTTTAAAGGCAGCCCAGAAGCCTGGGTTTAGTCCCTTGATCCCTTCTTCGTTTCCCTTGGGAGCAACAGCCCCCAAACACCTTCATCTGCTGGATGGGACTTCCTATCTGCCTGTGTCTGGGTTTCTAAGCTGTTCCCTTGGAGTGTAAGCTTGCCAAAACCTTCCAGAGGTGTTCTAGGCACCACTCTGTGATGTCACCTGTGCTAGGAGATGGTAACCTGAGGTGTTTCCATCCTCTGTTCATAGAATAGATAGTTGGCAGTGAGAAAAGGGAAGGGAAGGAGGTTTTTGTCACCCTTAAAGTTGGTGAGTAGGTTTTTGCCTCTGTCTGTTGCTTCTTATACTAGTGATGGAGCTAATGAATCTGCTTCCTGTAGTGCTCCATGACCAGGGCTCCTCAGGCAGTTGGAGAGGATTTTTTGGCAACACTTCTCTGTAACTTGTGGTTTGGTCTTGGGGTGATTTGAAAGTCCAGTGCTGTTGTGAGACATCTTCCCCATAACTCCTTATTGCTGGCCGGCTGAGATGTCACTGTGACTCTTGAACTGCCTGTACTACTATTTATATGAGTATTTTTGCTTCAGGAATGATATTCACACCCAGCCTTTCTCTGTTCTTGTTTCCCAGTTCATTTCCTATGGCTTACATTCTCGGGAATGGCACTTCTGTGAGCACCCCACCCACCCAGATCCTGAAAACTGGGGTTTTGTTTGGCTGTAGTAGTCATCACTTCCTCCACTTTACTGGTGTTTCTGCCTTCTGCACACAGAATTCTTGCCCTTCATCCCAGGAAATTTGTCAGACTTTGACTGAACTGAGGGTGGTGGAAGAGTGGCAGTATCTGCAAGTGCTTGCCACCATGGTTTGAAGTGGCCATGGAGAGCGGCAGCTCAGCTCTGCTAGGAGCTGCTGTTGGTTGTGTTGTATAGGCTGCATCCTCTGGGCTTAAAAACATGTGTCTGGCTTCTGAACATGGCCAGTATCTGAGTCTGAGTGTCCTTGGGGTAGTGCCCATCTGGAATGGGCTCCTGATGCTGTGGGGAGCAGAAGGGATGGAGCTGGAGGATGCTGGGGTGGACTCTGCAGGAAGGCAGAGGTTTATTGCTGCTCTCTGGAATTGTTTAGTTAAAGCTTAAGCATGCTAATTCAGCATCTTAAAGTACAATACGAATTTTAAAGTGCTTCAGTTTCTACTTCACAATTAATATCTGTTTCTTCTGATTTTGGTGAGTAAAAAAAAATCCATTTGGGGGGAGCTGGAAAATGTGCTTTTGGGGCTTTGGACTGAAAAAAGCTCTTCTGGCCAAGGCATTAACACTGCAGAAGGAGCTTTCACTAAGACCAGATTTGTGAAAATTAAAATGAAACAAAGCAGTTAATTCTGGTTCCTCCAAGTCCTCACAAAACTCAGGCTTCTGAGTGGAGGAAGGTAGGGGCCAGCTCTTTCTTCATCTCACTTGGCTCTGGTGTAAAACATCTTAGCTCCAGGAGGTACAAGAAGAATGCTGCTTGCTGAAACTTTCAGCTTTACTCATTATTTCCCCTCCTAGCCTGAAACATCCTAGGGAATAGAGAGTGCTGTGTCCTACTTGCCATATCTTGGAAAGAAATAAAGCTCTGTAATTTGATTTTACTATGAAGGATTTTCCTTTTGGGCAGGCAGAAGGGGCTGGGTGAGGACTGGTGAGTACATGTCCCACTGTGTCTGCAGCCAGGCTCCATCCACTCTCTTGTCTCTTTATGTTCTTCCTCCAACATGTGGCATATGTTCTTAAAAATACTCCTCTGAGTGAAACCACACCTGTTATTGGAGAGCTTTTTCTACCATGGGATGGCAGGGAGTGATTCATGCTCATTTCAGAAAACAAATGAGATGTGTTGGGCTTCTGGCCCCCACCCCCTTCCAGGGATGATTCTTGACTAGGATGCTGTGCTGTGCTTTCCCTCTGTGCCTCCTTCCCTGCCACTGCTCTGCTGATCATGTTTAGCTACCTTTTTTTTTTGTCCCCCCCCTGGAAAGATACCACCCAAAACTGAAAGCCTTGTGATTATTTAGTGTGACATGATTGCATTTCTGCTCTGCTCTCCTGATCCTATTACTTCCTTGCCTGCTGACACAGAACATACCATTCAGAGTACCCCAAACAAATCACAGCATGTTTTCACTTCATTGCCTCTGGGACCTCAAAAAACCCCAAATAAAATAAACAAATCACATCATGATTTTGATCATTTTGTGGAGTAAATAATGAGATTTCTCACAGCACTGTTTATTTTTGCTAATTGAGGGAAGAATGGGAATCATATCCTGAAGGAAAAGTCAGCAGCTGAATTCTAGGGGACGTGGAAGCCATCAGATATGCTTTTAGCTCCCTTTGCTTCACAGGGTAAATACCATTAATAACATATATTTATTTGTTCTTCTGTTTTAATTTATATTTAAAGAGAGAATATCTGCTGGAGCATAGGAGGCTTCTCTTGCTCTGAAGTGGAGGAGGCAGCTGGCTGCTTCTTTCCAGGGGACAAATAAGTGCTTTCACTTCCTACTTCAGGGTAAAGATAGAAGCTGTCCCTGAAAGACAAATAACTATGGAAAAAATAAGAGCCAGCAGCTAAGGATGCAGCAGGCATTCCTGGCTTCACATCTGTGCCAGTGGAGAGCTGCTGGGCTTTGAGCATGCTTTCTGGTGTCAGTGATTCAGAGCAGTTCCACCTCTCTGTTCCCACAGCTCGGAGTATTCAGTTTGGAGTGGGGGTCTTCTGCTTGCTCTGTTGGTTTGCTTTCTACAAACACTCCTAGGTGCCAAGGAAGTTGTTAGGCTGTTTCCTATGCCTGGTATGGAAAACATGTTGGTTGGGCACATGCTGCTCTGGCTTTTGATTCAGAAAGAGAAGCAAGAAAGGATAGAGCAGGGAGGGAGGTGGGGCACCTGCTTGTCCTACCAGAGGCAACATCCCATTCTCTACAACTCCATCTGTTGGGAGGGTTGAACTTATTCATTTCAAGCCTGGATCAAAATGAGAAGTGCACCCTGGGACACCCAAGTGAAGCAGCTGAAATTTGTGCCATTTTCTGCTGTTTCACAAAATGCTTCAGTGTCAGGGTTAAAGGATGAAGTCTTTTTTGGGCCCAAGAATGCCAAGATGTCTTGCTCTATCTTAGGCACTTCTCTAAAACATGGGTATATAAGGAATTAAGGGAAAAAAAGAAGAGCCAGGGGAAGGGAATGACTAAGAATACCTCCTGATATTTCTCCTTTATTTCCATAAGGGGTAATAACTCATGAGCAATCCTGCAGAGGGCACTTTCTTTAAATAGAACATTCTGATTCACAAGCAGAAAAAGGAAATAAATATTTTCTTTTCGTCTTCAGGAGACATCCATGAATGCCAGCTCCTGAAGCTGCATTTTATCATCCACACTTGGGAAAAAAAGAAAGAAAAGGGGAAAAAAAATAGAAGAAAATCCCAGGAAAAGCTGAGTGGTGCCCACAGGCTTTGAAAAATAGCTCTGGTCCTTGTCAGGAACCTTGCAGAGCACAGGGCACTGCTGCTTCCTCTGGAGTCTTAACCTGAACAGAAACCCAGCCTTCATGGTGTCCCTCCCCAGAGCAGCCTGGCTGGTGGAGCAGTGCAGCACAGCAGGCTTTTGTAAAGGGAATGATCAATAAGTGCAGGCCACAGCATAAACATCTGCAGGACTTCAGGGGAGGCAGCACCCTGGGCACTCCTCTTTCAGCTGCAACTTCAGAAGGTGGAAGCAATGGAAAGTAACTTGCTTTGCAGTTCTTGGGCTGCTCCGTGGTGGCAGCCAGGGATGTGTTTGCTGATGGGAAGGCAGTGCTTGTGCTGCTTACTGTGGGTACCATGCCCAGGGCAGTGTGGCACTGAGAAGTCCAACTCAAGCTAGTGACACAGGAACCATACCCGCGTTCTCTGCTGAGGTCTGAGCTGCTGCACCTTCCCTGCTCACACATAGGCTACCCACACCTCACCTGGACCATCCCTTGCTGGGTGAGGTGCTGGACAGTGGAGTGGTTTAGGTGTTCACCCAGTTGTTTTCTAGGAGACTCTTTTCTGGGTTGCTTACCCCTAGTCCCTGAGTCCCACTGACCTTGTGCTAAGGCAGTGGAGAAAGTCATTGCTCAGCTTTGAGTCAAGGTTTCAATACTTGGGGCTGTGTTTAGACTCCAAAGGTCTGTGCCATTAGCAAACCTTTCAGTGAACCTCATTTGAGCTCCTGGCTGATCAGGAAGTCAGAAGGTTTTCAGTTAAATTTCTTGTCCTCACCTTGTACAACACAAGAAGTAACGAGCAAATTTTCCAGAGTGGAATGTTCTGTTAATTACTTCTAGAGAAAGGGGAAATCACATTCTCTGCATAATTTGGCACCTCCTCCTCTTTCCATAGCAAATAGGGAGCTGCACCAAAGATTTGGAGAACTCCTAAATGTAGCAACTCTTACTTTGTGGGATTTAAGCACTTCCCACATGCTGGCACTTCAGCTGCTTCTAACTTGGCTCTGGAAATGCAAGAGAGTTAGTGCTGTGGTTATCTCGAGGTGAAAAGGGAAAGCTGAGTCTATCACTCTTTGTGAAGTAGACACAGGTAGGGCTTTGATCTTCACTTGTTAACACCCCAGTTATTCATCCTTTCCTCTTTTTGTGTATTTCCTCACAGCACAGTGCTGGGACCTGTACAAAATGAGACAGTCCTGGTACTGAAAGTTTACAACTTTGAAAACACATGAGCTGTTTATCCAAGGAAGGTGTGAAGCTGAGTTTGAGTCACATTTAGAACTGTTAATGGAAGAAGCATGTCTGCAGGAGGAGGTCTGGTGGTCAGACAAGGTGGTGAATTGGCCAGTAGAGAGGAAGGAGCATTTCCCTGCATAGGAGTGCCTCTGGAAATGCTATTACTAATGGTGTGCTTTGTTTCTCAAGCTGTGACTAAGGGCAGCTGCTTTGCAAAGCATCCTTGTCAGATACCCACCTCACTCCTCCGTGCATCTCTCTCCCTTTCCTGGTTCTCTCTTGTCCCCTCTGGAGAGCAAACAGCTAAGATCATCACCTCAGGCTCAGGCCTGAGTGGAAGCTGGTTCAGTAGTGTGGTGGGGTTCCAGGCTGGCAGCAGTGTGCTGTGTGACCACTGGATGTGTTTGCAGTGATCAGAGACGTGCACACTGGAGTGGGATGTGTAAATAAAGGAGAGGCAGAGCCGGGCTGTGTACACAGCGGGAGAGCAGTTTGTCAGAACTTGCCATCCCTTACTCTCCTTGCTCCAGAAATGCACAAAATGTCCTGGAAACAAAAACAAACCAAAAATGAGAAGTGCTTTTCACTGCTTTTTCACCCAGGTGTCCTGCTCCTGCATGCCCCTTGGTGGGGCTTGTTTCAGCTGCTCTTGGTAACCTGTTGCTGGTGAAGTCAATCTCCAGCGTGTCCTGGGAGCGACGTAAGGTGCAGGAGTTCAGAAGCCCTGAACTTAAGAATCACCTTTGTGTTTAATGTATTTCCTAACTCTTCTGGTACAGCAGCTGCAGCAGTGAGCCCACTGGTGCCTGTTTGTTCAGCACCCACAAGTGGCTGTTTTCTTCCTTTTGATCTGATTAGGGAGCAGTTCGGTTTCTTCGCTTTCAGATAACGCCTGGGCAATGCATTGCTTCAATTGTGCATCTTATTGTGTCTTCCCTGTTCAATCATGTTCAAAAATACCTACATTTCACCCTTGTCCCCCACCTCCCTTTTCCCATTTAGATCTCACTGAAGTCCATTCTACCTTATCAGCACAGTAATTTCATGAGCAGAGGTAGGATTTCTGCCGTTTAGGCCCCGGCCATTGTCTGTCGCAGCTGCAGTCAAGATAAACCCTCACCCAGAACAAAGTTGGAATGACCTTTTACAAGCAGAATCTGCCTTGTTTCCCTCCAGACTAATTTATCAGCCTTCATTTCAGCCTAGTCTCTCAGCAGAGGCCTGAAAGAACATTACAGAGAGCATGAATGAACAGGGGGATTAAGATGCTTGGCTAGTCCTTCTTTTTCATCAGACACCTTCTGGATTTACTGAGATGTAAGCTGTAAATGACCGTAAGTGGTGAACTGCCTTCAACTTGGAGGAAGGGAAAGGGAAGGGGAGGGGAGGGGCAAATCACCAAAGCCAAATGTTTGGAGAAGAAGAATGATGTGGGGAACTGGCTACAGCTCCTGTCTGGAAGTCAGAAAGTGGTAGGTCTGAGCAGAGCCCCGGCTCCCCGGCTCTGCTGGCTGCTGCTCGCAGGGCTCCGTGCTGGATCACGTCGGAGGTGCAGGGAAGGGGTCCAGGCTCTGCAGGAAACTGCCTCCCAGTGAGGTGGGCTCCAGCTTTTCCAGAACTGATAACAGTGGTTTCTTGTGCCTTTAAATCCAATTTACTGATCTAGAGCAACTTCTAAAGCCTGGATTACATATCTGTATAGTAAAAGTACTGTTGTGCAGAAAGCAGCAGCAGCCTTCTCGAGAGCACGATTTTAATGCTGCAAGAGCCAGGTTCTGGGGGGTTTTCAGTGAACTTGACAAGTGTCAGAGAGCCCAACAGGAAATAAAAGATCCACTTTTAACGTAGTCCAAAGGACTTGCTGTGAGGAAGGGAATAAATGCTTGTCTCTTGAAGGAGGGGAGAGTTGTCAGCTGTAGCCTGGCTGTGCAACATAGGCAGCTGCTGTTAGCTGTAGTGGGGTGGGATGATTTCACCCTTAATGCTCTGAGACATCAGATATCTTTTTAATGCTTACACCTTTTAGCTTTCTTCATCTTTAATGCAATGAAAGAAATGGTGTTTAACAACTTTGAAACAGTGCTGTTAAATCACAAGCTGCTCAGCTGAGAGGGAGGTGGAAATCCTTGTCTGTAAAACTTGAGTCGTTGTGGTGGATTACTTTAATTGAGTTGACTTGAAAGCTTTTGCAAGGGAAGAATTAAATACAGCTCCAGTGACACTCAGCCTTTGATATGGGTAGTGGTGGTTGTTACTAGTGCTCTACTACTGCATGTGTGTCTTCTACCACCAGCTGAGGAACGTGGCTGGAGCCCAAAGGCAGGCTGAGAACCTTCTTGATGGTGCTTCCTTCTGGCCTGGCCTGGTAGTGATTCAGCTGATGTGCCTGTGAATGGGACTGCTGACTCTGGCCAAGGAGCATCAAAACCTAATGCAAGGAGGGTTTGAATCTTCAGTAGATTGTGGAGACTTTGGGTATATTTGAATGTTTTGGTGTATTTCAGCTTTTGGTGGAAAGAAGGAAGAGGCAAAGGGTGGAGTTGCAGGCGTGGGGAGAGTTGTGGAAGCAGTGAAGTGGGAAGCAGGACTGAAGAACCAGCTTGTGACTTTCATAGTGCAGCCTCAGGAGATGGCAAACGTCAGCCACAAGGTGTTTAGAAACTGGGTGCAGATAAAAGACCAATGTTTTGAAGTGATGTTAAGGTTCTGAGGAGGTTAGTCTGTTCCCTGCACAAACCTGGCATTTTGGCTGTGAGGCTTTCATCCCTTCCTGTGAGCAGACATACCAACAAACCCAGCTGCAATAATTGGTGTTTTCCTTTCTGAGCAAGAAAAGCCCTCAAAATGCAGTGGCCTGTGGCTGTACCAGAAACATCTAGCCTTTCCCAAACATTTGGAAGCCTTCTGATCTAATTTAGATGCTTGGGGGAAAGTTCAGGCTGTGATTTCTTTTTATCTTCTGTGTTGCCTACTCATACTTGTGCCTCTGCAGTCTTTTAGCTGGCAATATGGAAGTCACAGGGGTTTTAGGGTTGATGCAGTCTTTTCTTTTGCTCTCAGCAGTTGTTTAATCTCTTACAGAGGAAGGTTAAGAATGCAATACTGCTGAACTGGGATGTTGCACCTGCTAGGTTTGCTTGCATTCAGCCAGAAGGGGTGTGCATCTCATCTCTTGAATGCTAGCAGGACCCTTGCTCTAAGTCCTGGCTGACAGACACTTCTCACTCTCAGAACTGAAGTCTCTTCTGCTATTCATAAGTGCTTCTATCATCTTCAAAATGAATTTCAGCAGTGTGGAAGGGAGATAAAAAGGCTTCCCCTACTGGAGAGTAGTAGAGGCAAAATGCAGATACTGAACTTGAAACAGATTGGTTTTGGCTCTTGTCCAGTTTCCTGGGAAATGGACAGAAAGAAGCTTAATTTCTTATAGTCCACTGCAGCTCTGCTTAGCTTTTAATAAGCAGACAAGCTTGATTAAAACCAACAAAGCCAGGAGGTCCAGATTCTTGTGGTGCTGTCTATGTCCTTTGGAGCAGAAATTGGGGGTTACTGCTCAGTGGACTTGCAGTACTTTGCAGGCAGAAGTTGAGCTTCAAGGCTGGTGCTGACCAAAATGTCCATAACCCTGAAAAACCTAGTGAATGGCAAAACTGATGTGAGGGTAACTTCACTGAGATAAATGGAAGGTCATTCCCTGTAGTGTGTGCAGGGAAGAAAGCTGTGCCTGTGCAATGCTGAACCTCACACTGGCAGGGAGGAGAGCTTGCAGGCTCTGCTGACAGCTCTCTGAAACCTTGGGCTCAGTGTGCAAGGGCAGCCAAAAACTCAACAGCACACTGGGCTGACCAGGAAGGATGCTGAGAAGAAGGCAGAGGCCATCACTGTGCTGCTCTGGTGTGAGACCAGAAGGTTCAGAGAGGGCTGGGATGGTGTAAATCCAGTCCATAAATGGATCTGTCAGCAGGAGGAGGCAGGAATATTCTCCCTACACTCTCTCATACAGTGTCTCTGGATACTGGAGGGCTGCAAGGGGAGTGCAGTGAAAGCTGGTCAGGCTCCTGTTTGCTCCAGAAATACTGACCCCACTTCTCCTTCCCATCACTGGTGGTGTGATAGGCCAGGTAAAGACCATCCTTGAAGCTGTCTTTTGGGAAGAAGGGGCATCAGTGGGAAAGCAAACAGACAAACCAACCAGAGGGATAAATGAAATGGGTTTGGTTCATAACAAATGGCATAAAGGTATGAGTTGTGGGGCCAAGGGCCTAAACCAGGGAACACACCAAGAGGTGTAAATCTCCATCCCATCCCTTCTCCTCCTCTCTGGCAGTGCTGCTCTTGGGTTAGTGTTGCTCTGGTATTTCTATTGCAAATCTCCTGTTCAGCTCTCCCTTTTAGTTGTGGGGTTAGATCCAAGCCAACATTCACAGTGTAAGTTCTCATCTTGCCACAAGATTTTGTAGTAACCTGCTGGAAATGTCAGGTTTAGGACTTTGAGTCAAAGTGACTTCTCCTCCTGTCTTTTCCTGGTTTTCATTTTGGAAAGGGTTTGTGTGTGTGTGCTGTAGATCAGTAAATGCATGTGTGAATTTACTGCTCACTCTGAACTGCAATTGGCCAGAGGAGGAGTATGGCAAAATCAGGTGGTGAATGATAAAATACTGATACTCTATCCTTTAGTTCATTACCTGTATTCTCCACACTCTGTTTTCCACTCTGTTCTCCCTCCTTCCTGAGCTGTGTTTTCACTAGACTGGCATTTTCCTACTCTGATGAATTAACTGTCAGTTGAAGTTAGGGAGATAAATCAAAACAAATGGACACACTGCTCTGTATTGACTTTCTCCCTGCCTGATTCTGAAAACCACTTTCTGAGCACTGTGCAGCTATTATGCTCACTTGGTTCTAAGCAAAGGTACAAGAAGGGAGGAGTTGGGGGTGTTTAATAGCCATCAGTTACATTTGCACTAGCTGTTTTATCTGGGATCTTGTCAGCAGTGAGATCTGGGCCATTTACCTTGAAAGAAGATGCTTGGCACTGTGTCAGAAAAGGAAATTTAGGTGGCTCCCAGGAAGCATCCATTGAGGTTTAGGTCTTTTACAGTGTGGCCTTAATCTACACTAGAAAAGAGGTTTGGGAGTAACCACAGCAGCTAAATTCAAAGGAGGGTGCTTCCTGATGGCATGGGCTATGTGCAGACCCTCACCATGGCAGAGGAGGGGCAGGGCTCTGGGCTGACTCCAGGGAGGTTTAGGAACAGGAACTGTGGGAAGTTTTTGTCTCTAGTTTCATAGTGGTTGGATTGGGGACTTTGAGGTGTGGAAGTCTTGGCTTTTCTCCCAAGAGAGCAGAAAGGTTTCCAGCCTGGTCTTTTCTTGCTGTGCAAGTGGATGAGTGGTGATCAGGCACCCAGTAACTGGGACCATCCATGTCCATCATGATGCTGAGGTGATGTGAAAGGGATCTGGAATCAAGGATGTGTTTAAGGCTGTGATCTCTTGCAGATGTGGTAACACACAGTGAAGAACAGTTGGTTGCCTGGGTACAGGCCCTTGTTGTGTTGTCATCAATGTTACAACTGTAGGATAGAAGTGACTGGTTGTTTCTAGATGATGAGAAGAGAAAAGCCCAGGTAGGTGCCTGGAGCAGAGCTGCAGCAGAGCTGTGTGGATCCCATAGCAGCCATACCTCTGGCTGACCTCAGCTACTCTGCTTGGCTTCAGGAGTAAGAACAAGCATCTGCCTGTCATCCAGCAAGTGTGGAAGTTCTTTGGTTATTTGTTTACTTGTATCTTAAACATCTGTGCCTTAATACCTGGCTTTGAAATGCATTCTAAGATCAAGCAGATTATTCTCTCTCTGGCTGTCTCCTGATGGAGTTATGTCTTCCTGTGCAGCCAGCACCACATTTGGCAGGTTTAACACCTTCTCACCTGGAAGAGATCTGATAAACTTTAATTCAAGAAGTAAAAGGTTAAGGAAAAAAAAGAAAAGGCAGAAATGTATGTGCAGAGGAATGGATGGTGGAAAGGGGTAAAGCCTCTCAGCAGTAGGTTAATTGGAGAGTGGAATAGCAGCCTGGATGGGAGCACATAGTTTCCTTGGACAATGTGCTAAAGAACTGGGAGCTGGGAAGGACCAGCTGGGATTGTTAGTGAATTAGCTGAAGTCAGAAAGTGCTGAATGGAGCAAAAGAAGTAAAGGGGAAATGAAGGTTAGGGTATAATTCAGTCTAAATTAGGTGGGCCATTCACAATGCATAAAAGGGCTCTGAGCTTCCTTTCTTGGGGAGAATGGGGAGGAAAGCTCACTCTTATTTGGATGTGTGTTGAGTGGTTGATTTTAAGAATGTGCATACCTAGAGCCTACTTTTTGGAAGTGCATTATCCCACATGAGTTTGGAGGAAGCATTGAAAATGCCATGAGCCTGGAAGACAAGAGATTTAGTGAGACAGCCTCAGAAACCTCTTGCTGCAGAAGCATGGCACTTTCATCTCTGTGAACTGCAGCCTTCTCTTCATTTGTTCTATCTCTGCCTGCTTGCTGTTGATGATGGAAGCTCTGTACCTGATCACCTCAGGCTCCTGGGTGCTTGAAACCCAACCTGGCTTTGGCCCATCTCTCCTTCTTATTTTCTGAGAGATCTGTTATAGCACTTGGGCACAATTATTCCTTTCTAAGTTATGTTTCTTAGTGGTTATAGTATTGAAAGTGGTGTGGCAGGCAGCAGGTGTTCTTGGAGGCTGCATTTGTTCTGCCTTACATTGTGAAGGAACAGAGAAGCACCTCTCTTGCATAAATTTAGTATGCTAACAGTTAAATGGTACCTCAGTGAGGCATAAGGCATTGAGCAGGCCAGGGGAACTGCTGGGTGCTTTGGTAAAGCTCTGTAAAACCTCATGAACTTAAGGAAAATTAGGGAGAAGGGCTATAAACATTTATGTACTTGTTATTAGGAAATGCCAAGCCTAAAAGCCTCTGTCGTCTGTATTGGCATGTATCTGTAGAGGTTAACCTGTGGCCTCACCACAGCCCCAGTCAGGTCTGTGATGAAGGAAGAGGAGCAGCCAGGCTGCAGCACTTGGCTGCCAGCACCACTGCTACCTTCACAGCCCCTCACAGTCAGCATAGCCATTCAGCATCTCTTTTCTTCAGCAAAATCCTGAAGGAGGGAATGAAATTGCAGCATTCTTGGATTTGCAGCATCTTTGGAGATAGCAAATGTTAGCTGTTTCATGTGAGGTGTCTGAAAGCTTTTCAGAGCTGTGGGCTTTCAGAGCAGCCTGCTAGAAAATCCTCCTCCTTGTGAGAGCTGAGCCATGCCTCTGGAGCAGAAGTGGAACGATCAGATACACAGTCACCTGAGCCACCCCTGATGGCCTCAGCTAATTCACCTGTTGGATAGTATCTTTGGAGTAGAGGTAAACACAAACATGCTGCAAAGTTCAAGCAGGGTGCACACAGTGCAGAACCACAGAGGTGAATGCAAAGGAAGTTTGTGGTTGCAGATGTGTTTCCTTTTTCATGCTGAAAGCAGGAATCTTCCAGTGGTACTCATCTGTGGTGCATTGCTTTCTGGTTGGATGGGAAGAGTTTTGCTGCACCCCTTCTGCTGTTGTGGCATCAGGTTTCTTTGTAGACCTTCAAACACCTTTGCCCTCGGTTTGCTTAGTGTCCCCCTAGAGGTAACATCCATTTGATGACAAAAAATTCCCATTTTTCAGCTTTGCAGATAATTCAGAGCTCCTTGGAGATCAGTACGACTGGGATCTGAACTCTCTTTAAGCAGCATGGTCTTTGTGGCTGTGCAGAGCATGGCAAGGTTCCAGACCCTTTATCTCCACCGACAGCTTCTGGTTTAGAAGCCTGGGTGATGCTGGATGCTCTGTGCATCCTGAACCTGCCTGCAGAGACATCATGCTGGGTCATTAAGGAGACAAAACCTGTCTGACTGTTGGTGTTCTGGGCTTATCAGACATAAAATGCTTACTAAGGAATATATTCCATGGCTGGTTTTGCCAGGGTGTGACTCCAGCAGTGCTGTGAGGGGAGGTGGAACTTTTTCCCTCTCCTGCCATACCTGACACAGCCTGGACTCATTTCTGTGTTCACTCCAAAGGCTTATGTCAAGCTCTGTCAGTTTAAATGAGATTCAAAAGTGCAACAGCAATAAGTGTTCAATCAAAGTATTTGATAAATCACTTAAACAATCTTGCAGATTGCAAATTCTGTAAATGCAAGTTCTGCACTTATTCAGAAGTAGTGAATGTGACAAGACTGGGAGACAGCAAAGTCAAAACAGCAGGAAGGAAAACTCAGATTCTTTGATGAGATTAAAATACCAGCAATTGAAGTGGCAAGCAGGTAGGACTCTGCTGCTCCTGTAGCTTTCTAACCAATGCCTGAGCCTTTCCAAGGAGAATACACAGATGGGATAAAGAGGAGAAGGCTGATTTGATGATTGCAGCATAATTTTGCCTTTATTTTGGGGTATGTGTGTTTTCCCTTAATATCTTGAATGGCATAATTTGGATGGTCAGGAAAGTTTTCTCTCTTATTAAATGGAATGACAAGTGACTGTAAGAGGAGGAGAGGGGAAATCTCAGCAGAGCCCAGACTGCTTTCAATGCTGAACATTTGTTTCTTTGCTTGGTCAGATTGCAGCATGAGCTTCCTCAGGGAGAATTTACCCTGATAAGTGTTTCCACATAAAAGGTGAAAACAAAGTGTAGAAATCAACTCCCTGACTGGACTTGAAACTGGTTTGTTACCCACTGCAACCATGAATGTGTCCAACTATGGATTTCATGATATTTTTTTTGCTACAATTTTGATTATTTCAAAGAAATATGGAAGAAATTAAAGCAATTTGGGGTTTTTTAGTAGCTTCTGGAATGGAACCTTGTGTTTTCTGCTCTGAGCTTTTCCCTCCTTGTTAATGAGAGGAGTTTAGCAGGTTGTGATGGGAGAGGAGCACGCTTAGCATCAGCTCCAACACAAAGGCAAGAAGTAAGATCTGAAGTAAGTTTTCATGCTTACCAGAGGGAGATGAAGAATTGTATCATTTTAGATTGTAGCTAGTGTTGATTGTTCAGCATGTGAGTCTAAAAAAAGAGCTTTTTGGTTTGTGTGTGACCAGTTCAATCCTACCATCTTTTCAGAACACAAGGGGGGTTTTGGTTAGGATCCTGGTGCCAGACTTCAGCTTACAGTGCATTTTGCTTGTTTCCACCATTAGTGCATTTCTGACCCTCTGCAACCAGGAGCTTGATCACTTTTTGTCAAGCTTACAGTAGGAGCCAGTTGACCTGAAATATGTGCTGGTCTTTTCCCAGGCATCTATTTCCAAGGACATCTGCAAGTGCCTGACCTCTTTGTCTCTTGCTTCCCACCTGTTTTACTGCAGATGTGAAATGTCATCAATAGTCCTTAAAAGATGCATTCTGGAAGGATAAAGGGCTGCTTTCAGGCAGTGTGAGACCTGATTCATGAAAGTGTTGAAGGACTTGGAGGTTCTAGAATGAAGTCTGTTGTACCAGTCCCAGGGTAGGACAGGTGAGAGGGGATAACGTTTTGTCCAAGTGTGAAGCTGGACTGGTTTGTCTGATTTTGGGCTTGGATGCACACACAGATACAGGTACAGATGTAGACACACCCACACATACTGAAACCTCCCAAACAAAAAGTGCTGAATGGTTCCTAGAGGAGTTTTGCATGAGGCTTGCTGTGACCTCCTGGGCTCCAAGAATGTTTCTCTCTTAGTTAAGTTGGTTTTCCAAAAGCTACCCAAGTACAAATGATATCGTAAGTTGGTAAAGGTTTGCATTCCAGACCGGGAGCTGCTGAAACATCTTATTCTCTTGAAAAATAAGAAGAGTAATTCTGAAGCTACATTAAAGCTGCTTCACACATGTGGATATAATTGTTGAAAGACAATAAATTCCCCTTAATGTGAAACTTAATCTTTTACTCTTCAAAACAAGGAGATCTTTAAGACCTGCTAGCAGTCGTTATTCTGTCTCCTATCAAGTATGGACCTTTAGCACCTTGGACACTTAGCAGTGGAAACCAGCAGCTGTAAGGATTCCTGCAAAACTCCAAGGTAGAATGATTTCAAATCTGGATTCGTTTGCCAGTGCCTTTCTTCTCTGGCCTGCCTGTGGCTCTGTCTCCCAGCTGAGGAGAGGCTGAGCTCTGGGGGTGTGAGTGTGTGTGTGTGTGTGTGCCTCTGTTGCTCCTTTCTTCTGGGAGTGCTTCACCACAGTGGGGCAAAATGGATGAAACACAGAAAAAGAGAGACAATAAATAGTTTCCTAACCTGGCTGGGATAATAGAGAAAGTTCGTTAGATTTATTAATCCTCATTTTCCTTTGGACTGTCAGGCTGAGAGTGACAGTAAAAAAGCTTGTGACGACTTTGGCTAATTTGCACTCCATTCAGTGGCTCATGAAAACCCATCAGGATGACTGAAGAACTGCTCTGCAATTGACCTCATTCAATGGCAGAGTGATATACTGGGAAACAGGCCAGTTTGCACAATGCCCAAAAGAGCAAATTGGACGGAATCTTTGTTCCTCTCTTTTTTTCTCTTTCCTTTTTATGCCAGTCTTGCTCTAGTTAAGCTCTCTCATTTGTTCCAGCAGTAGCTCTAGGGCTCAGGTCACCCTCTGGGGCTGCCGTTGCAGGTGATCGCTGGGCTGCTTGTCTTGGATGCAGAGAGGAGAGAGAGAGAGGGAGAGAAGGGGAATGCTGGAAGACTCTGCAGCGGGGACAAGGTCTGAGAGGCTGTGCTGGGCCAGATGTTCAGGGCCAGGAGGTTGGTTTTGTCTTGGCAGGCAGAAATGGCTGCTGCTCAAATGGGTTCCCTGCCTCTGACAGCCAGGAGGCAACCGAAAGCCACACGCAGTGTTTTCGCCTTGCTCTTTGGGTGAGGCAGGAGAGCTGGTGGCTGCCTGGTGGTGGTCACAGCAGATGAGAGGCAGGGAGGGGATTCTGTGCTGTCTGTGAAACTTGTTGGTGTTCCTCTTGTACACACACCAGGAAAACCAGGATCTTTATCTCTCCCCCAGGCGAAAGGACAGTGAGGCACAGGCGGGGTGGCCAGCAGGTTGGGTGGCAGTGCAGCTCTCCTGGAGGGTGCAGGGACAACTGTCCCCTTAAAAGAACATTTAATGTTTAATGCAAAGGAGAACAGCCATGAATGAGAGCCTGGGTCAGATTAGCACATGAACAGTCAGTGGTCTGGCAGATATTGGATTTATCTGGGGCGTTGGAGAAAGGCAACACGGTTTGAATCTGAGTCTGAGAACTGGGCTGTTGCTGTTTTGGGGTGGATTCTCTCCCAGTGAAGCTACTGAAACTGGAGATTTGTTTCCAGGTTTCATCAGGAGTAGTGTCTGTAAAGATTTCTGGCTGGTTAGGTATTGCTTTCCATGTTGTTCATAGGGACCATTCCAAGAGGTGCTATAGGTCCTGTCTTCACTGCTCCATCTCACACCTAAAGCAGCAGCTTTCCACGTGGTGGCTGCTTCTGAAGGGGCTAAGGAGATTCTTAGAAGGAAAATAATCCTTAAAAAGCCATACTGCATCTCCCAGACTTTGAGCCAACCAAAACCAGCTCTGGCCTTTCAGTGGGTGAACATTACTCTTTTCTGACCTGCATCAGTGCTGCTGAGTTGTTCCTATGAGAAAATAACGAACATCCTACAGAAGTCATAGGATGTGGAAAACTTTTCTCTCTCCAGGGTGGTACCAACCTCATGCTTCCCAAACATCCAGAAAGCCTTGAGCTGAATGTTCTTTTTAAGTGCAGACATAGGTGTTTTAGCCTCCTGCAGGAGGGGTTACAAACCACAGTCTGTTTAGGTTTTGGAAGTAAACCAGCAGGGTGGAGACCGAGGCATGTCTGGAAGAACAGAGGCAGCAACAAAGCTGCTTCTCCTGGTATCTTCTGGGGCACATGTTCCCAGGAAGGAAAGGGTTGCGTTGGCACAACAGGGCTTGGCATGCAGGATGAGCCTAGAGAGAGCTGCGACGCTCTCTGCAGGGCTCCTCTGTCCCTCTGAGGTCTTTCTCATGACACAAGGAGTCTCTCCACCTCTCCTGGGCCTCTCCTGGTGGTTGGCCCTGCGTGGTGTGACTTCTCCTGCTCGCTGCTTCCATGTACTGCGTGGAGTCACTGGCATGGTTCTAGTCTTCCCTCTGTCATCTCCTTGCCCTCCTCCTTCTGGTGCCCTCAGGTCCTCCAATTTCCCCTTCTCTCTCGATCACATTCTGCCCATGTCCGCACCCTCATTAATCAATGTCAAGTCAGAGAGTGTACAACAAGGGCTGTATTCTTCCACTGCCCCCTCAGCCCTCATACATCCCATTGTTCCAAAAAACTGATTCAGATGGCAAGAAAACAGCCGATGCAGCACATAAAAGAGATGAGACAGAAATGAAAAGAATCAAGGAGGGGAAAGAAAAACCGAAGAGAGGAGGCATTTTTCCCCCTGAAACACTCGAATAAATACTCAGCAATGATAATTTAAATTATTCATACATTTATGAAAACATCCATTGAAAAGTGAAGTGTATGATGCTCTTTGTCTACTTTACTTGTCTCTTGTTTGTGATTAACCTTTACTGTAACTTGGGCTGGCAGTGCCACGCTCACAAAGACCAGGCTTTTCCTTCCATGGGAAAGAAATGTTTCATCGCATCCAAAGGAAGAAATGAAGTGGAGGTATTTAGTGCTGATGTGGCAATTTGTTGCAGAGCATTAAAGATGCACTCTTAGCCGTGTCTGTAGTCCAAACACTGCCTATTAACAAAATAAAGAATAAAATCGAGGAACGGACAAAGGCAGCTTTTACCAGTGTGCTCCCTCCCAGCCCAGATGACAGAGATTCTGCTCCCAGTGCCACGGTGTCCTGCAGGAGCCAGAGAGCCTGACAGCAGGCAGTGTGTAGGATCTGCTGCCCTCAGAGAGGGAGAGGCTGTATGTGTGTGAACACGGATAACCACGGTCTCAAAAAAATGGGGTGAAGAAAGCTCCTCAGATGTGCAGACATTCATAGAGCAGCATGAATCATTTCATCAGACAGTGGGAGACATTTGAGACCTGGCAGTCTGCAGAAGTCCAGACAAGGTTTCTTTTGCCTTTTAGATAGACCTTCTGCTCAGGCTCTGTGGTCACAGCCTTGCTTTAGATTCCCTCAGCCTGTGGCACAACGAGGAGTAGAACATCAGATGCCAATAGTGATAAACAGGCTGATACCAGGAGTAACAAGAATAATTTGGAGGTTTTTGGCAAACTCCTCAGGTCTGTGTGGATCATACTCTTTTGGGGTCTCTCTGCAGTTCTCTTTGCAGAGACGAAGAGAAATAGTCAAAGCAAAGCTTCTCTTAGAAGATGTCTTGCTTGTAATCCATCAGATTTCCATCCAGCTTCCAAAGCAGAGAGGTCTGGGTAATGTCACCCAGTTTACAGATAGTCATCCAAACATTTTTATTCTCAGGTGAAGGTGTCTAGTGCTGCAAATATGCCTTTATGCCTTTCCATAACTGGATGATTACGTGGGAGGGGGAGCCATTGTCTAGCAGTCAAAGCCAAGGGATTTTAAGCAAAGATCTAGTTACTCTTCTGTTGACTCTGCAGTTGACTCCGTGTGTGACCTTGGACATGTCACTTATGCTCTGAATGCTTCACTTCCTTCTGTAAATGGATATAACAGTTTTGAGTACATGCAGAAAAGTGTCTGGAGCTGAGTGGAGCAGTTTGAGGTTCCTCTCATCGTGGGTGCTGGTGGGCAACTCACAGAGGGGTTTTGTCGAGCATTGTCGTTGTCACACAGCTCAGGAGTTCTGTGTGTTTCCTTTCGTGCCTTCTCCAGTCCCTTCCCACTTTTGCATTTTCTCTTCTAGTTTCTTAGTGTTTCTACCTAGCAACTTCTGTACAAGAAGTTTCTCTCTGCTTCTGCCTTGCCCAGGATTTGCTGGGTTTGTGTTTTAATGCTGTTTCTGGATTTGTCTTCTGCTGAGGTGAAGCATGTGCCCTTGTTTCAACAGAAAACATTTTTAGTAAGTCACTAATGGATAAATCTACTAAAAGAGGCTGTCAGCCATGGGACACAGTATTTATATAGAAAGTGTGGTGGAAAACTGTATATTAAAAGAGGAAAGGAGCTGGAGCAAGAGTCCTAAATCAAACTGCTGGCAATAGACTGTCTTGGTGTGTATTTCTTGCTAGGCTGTGATTCCTTTTCCTTGGAAATGATCCAGAACTTCCTGGCTTGGGGATCTGGGATGCTTTTCAATACTCTGGATAGATGGAGCAGTGGGCAGACCCAGACAGCTCGCAGATTATTTTTTTTTAGGGTATGGAGAGACATCCAAAATATTGGTTCCTTCTCTCAGCTGATTTGCATAAATCTCCTTCACTGCTTCCAAACCTTTTTGTAGCTCCAGAGCATGAAGCAAACAGGCATCAGATCTCTCCCTCCTGTTCACACATAAGCCAGGTTGTCTTTGGGCTCAGTCAGCTGGCTGCAGAGCCCACTTCTCCTACAGCAGAGAGCTTTGCTCCTCAGCTCTACTCACTCTGTTGTTAATGTATGGGCAGAGAGGTGGATGCAGAAGTAGCCTAGGTTGTACCAGTTGGTAGTGGATGCAGAAGTAGCCTAGGCTCTGCCAGCTGGTAGTGGATGCAGGAGTAGCCTAGGCTCTGCCAGCTGGTAGTGGATGCAGAAGTAGCCTAGGCTTTAAAAGCTGGTGCCAGGGGCTGTGGGAAGGTTCATCTCCTGTGCATTCCACACCACCAAACCAGCCCTGAGCTTCTCAGTTTGATTTTGGAGTGAAGATGGTTTAATGGGATCTGGTTCTTCTGAGCACAAGGTCATCCTGTTCTGGATGTCAGTGCCTGTAGTTTATAGATCACCATCACACCTCTTTTTTTTTTCTGCTAGGTCTTTCTAGACTGAGGCATTAAAACTCTTTTCTTCAGCTCCTTACCTTGGCCTGGTGTGGACATGATGCCTGTCTAAGCTGTTTCCTCGGTGGCTGTTTGGGGAAGGCTCAGTCCTGCAGTGCTGGGCAGT